>CAJQZN010039713.1:29662-50471 GCA_907164685.1 Colias eurytheme
CGCCGAAAATAGTTTTGATACACTTGGCTGAGTATTATGCTTCTTCTTTAGGTCTTGAAAAAATGCTACATTCTTGTCTTTTTTATCTGGATGCATTTTATTCAAATGATCTTGCAGTCTTGAAGGCTTCATTGCTTCGTTCGAAAATGTTTTTAGACATAGAAGACACAAAGGCGACGACGGGTTTGTGGGATTTTCAATAAATCCGAATTTAATATATTCCGCAGAGTATTGCCGTCTCTTCTTTTTACTTCCGACATTGTTTTGTTTTGAGAAATACGTAAGTGTTGAAATCAAGTACTGCTTATCTATTATGCGCGAAACCGCAAATGAAAATAAAATAAATTTACGTCGTTTATATAGGATTGCATAAGCAGCATGCACCAACAGGAATAAGACATCAAACGTGCATAAACTCGTTTATCTCATTCGACGCCCAATCGTACTCGACAAGCAAGAACAAGTATAATAGAACCAGCCGATAGATACAGGAATGTACAAATCGGATTATTTAACAAAAACTTGTTAAAACATGATTGCCTGCGGTCTATTATATCGAACCGAGTTTGAGCTATATCTTAATTAATATTAGTTGATGTTCACAAGATGTCGACTCTCGAAGTCGAGAGCTCAGTCGGTTTCTAAGAGTCTTCCTAGCTAGGTAGATGAAATTATAAATCGACCCCAAAGCCCTACACAACGCCCCCTTTTTTTTCTGGGTCTCTTACCGCCCCCCTTTAGGCCTGCAGCGCCCACAAGGGGGCGTTATCGCCCACGTTGGGAAAGACTGATTCTAAAGGGTGAGAGAGGTGGGAGAATATTATTATAATATTATGACGTGTTTTTATTTTTGTATAAGTACATTGTTTTATCAATGGATGTATATTGGTGGGAATTGAGAGTGCAAAGCCCCAAAAAGTAAAAAATCACCAGGGGGTAAATATCATTACTCGATTAAAAAACAAGATATTGTTTATAAATAAAATATTGTTATATTAGGCTGTGATATGGATGTTATTAGGTATTAGTTATAATGTAATAATAATTTCTTCAAATTTTAAATATTAATGTTATTTTTTACTATAAGCGTTATGAATAAATGACTGTACAGTGAATTTGTCTACTTATTGGACCTTCGTGAAGTAAAAAATAATTAAACTGATTTTTATTTATAGGATTTTAAATGTTAAAATCTTAGTTAATCCCCTTACAATTCCTGTAAAATTTAAATATAGATAAGATATAGAGAAAGGTATCTTCTTTTTTATTAAAAGGAAAGGCAAGGAGAGTATTTACTATTTATATATAACTAGTTTAACGCCCGCGGCTTCGCCCGCTTTGTCTAAAACCTAATAAATTATATACTAAGACCTTCCTCTTGAATCATTCTATCTATTAAACAAAACCGCATCAAAATCCGTTGCGTAGTTTTAAAGATTTAGCATACAAAGGGACATAGGGACAGAAAAAGCGACTTTGTTTTATACTATGTAGTGAAGATCATAATATTCTTTGACTTCTAGCAGCAGTTACGAACCAATAAAATATAAATAAACTATTTGTTTGGATAACCACATCTCTAATGTACCGTTCATGTGTGAAAGGTTCGTTTTCAAAGATTGGGAAAATCTGGCCAAAGAAATATGGCTGCTCACCATCTTGACTTATAGAAAATCGACCAGTTAAGCTGATAATGAAACGCGTTTGGCCCATATTTCAAAAGGGATTTTATTATTATCTCAGTGTGAATGAAAAGTGCAGGATTGCCTTAGGTAGTAGTGTGGAATCCAATACAAAACTTTACCGGAATCATTTAACTTAAAATGCGATAAGTACTGACTTTGAATATCACTACCAATGTTTTTCAATCATGTTTATTAAATAAAATACAATCATCAATGGGAATTTAATTAGCTATTTAAGATACGAGATTATTATGTATAATATATTATTATTAGTAATAAAATAGAAAAATTCTTTAATGTAAAGTTAAGATGAAAGATGCAGTAATGATTGTTTATATGATTTATTAACGCCTACTTATTCTATGCTAGCAATTACAAAGATCCTTCACGAACTACTGGTCCGATTTGAAAAATTCTTTCAGTCTTAGATAGCCCATTTATAGATCAAGACTATATCACTGGCTATATTATATCTATAACTAGCGACCCGCCCCGGCTTCGCACGGGTGCAATGCTGATACTAAATACACTACAGAAAAACTGTGAACGTTGTATATAAAAACATAGCGGCCCGCTCCGACTTTGTATAGATAGCCTGGCGGCCGGCCGGTACCGCCGCAAACGCTACGTCCCGCAATTTTTAAATCTGTAATATCTTCGAAAATATTCACTTAAATCATACGGTGTAAAGGGCCATATAGATCTATATTAAACGAAGAATGTATTCAAGGTATTTAATTGGTTAAGGATTAATGCTGTATTGGTTAAAATCGCATCGAAAATTAGCCATTATTTTTCGTAAAAAGTAAATGACAAAAAAATGTTATTGTGGGTTATCCATAAGAGATAGACATATACCATCGCGGACTTTTCTATAGACCTTTTCAATGTGTATAATACTTAGTACATTATTTTGATAAAACTCGTAGGGTTCAGCCTGCGTTTGCAATGTAAGCGGAAAAAATGTAATTTTTTACGACATCGCTTTAGAAACCTCAAAAATAACAGTACTTCTCCACTATTTAATGGATGTTATTATACATATAAACCTTCCTCTTGAATCACTCTATCTATTAAAAAAAACCGCATCAAAATCCGTTGCGTAGTTTCAAAGATTTAAGCGTACAAAGGGACATAGGGACATAGGGACATAGGGACAGGGAAATCGACTTTGTTTTATACTATGTAGTGATGATGATGATCACGCTCAGACCAATAGGAGCGGACCAACGCGGTACACATCACTACATAGTATAAAACAAAGTCGCTTTCTCTGTCCCTATGTCCCTTTGTATGCTTAAATCTTTAAAACTATGCAACGGATTTTGATGCGGTTTTTTTTAATAGATAGAGTGATTCAAGAGGAATGTTTTAGTAGGTATATAATTTATTAGGTTTTAGACAAAGCGGGCGAAGCCGCGGGCGGTAAGCTAGTATAATATAATATAATGACACTAAAAATATAACTTAACCATAAATAAATAGTGCTAACCTACCCTAGATTTTAACTTTTTAGTCTAAGTTTATAATAGTATATCTATACTAATATTATAAAGCTGAAGTTTGTTTGTTTGTTTGTTTGTTTGTTTGAACGCGCTAATCTCGAGAACTACTGGTCCGATTTGAAAAATTCTTTCGGTGTTAGATAGCTTATTTATCGAGGAAGGCTATAGGCTATATACCCTCACGCTACGACCAACAGGAGAGGAGCCTAGGGGGTGAAACCGCGCGGAGCGGCTAGCTACCTATATTTTATCAACCATTTTCAAGGATGCAAATGTTTATGTAATTCCTCTTATCGTCGATGATTTCATATTATTTACAGATTTATTATATACAATATAGAAACACATACCTATGTGTTTGCTCATCTATCTGTAATGTTGTTTTCCTTATAGATAATTATATATTTTATTGAAGTATAACATGAATATTCCATTGTAGAGAGAAATTAAACTTTTTATTATGAATATAACAATAGTATAATGAAATTAATTATTATAAAAATGATGTAATTAAAACTGAGAACATACGACGATAAATTAGTACCTAAAGTTATGCTATTGAGCTAAAATATATTTATTAATTATTTATACCTTTGATAATAAGACTTGATTTAACTCCATAATTAAGATATTGTACATTGCTGGTTAAAAATCACAAGGAATAATGAATTATAGTACAATAAAAGCAATGTATTACACGTATTGAAAAATTCACTATAAATTTTTCCTGAAGCTGATAGCGTAGCAGGGATTTCTCATTTAATGCATTTCTAAATTCATATCTATAAATGTAAAAGGTGTCTTGTATTACTGTTTTGATATATTCGTGTAATGTGGGTTGGTGTTTTTTATATTATGAACATCGGTTTGGCGTGAAAAGAAGTGTGGTAAGAAAAGGCTTCTAGAAGTATTAATATGAGTGTCTCTACGTGTAGGAAGCTACATAATCCATACTAATATTATAAATGCAAAAGTAACTCTGTCTGTCTGTCTGTTACTCAATCACGCCTTAACTACTGAACCAATTTGCATAAAATTTGGTAAGTATAGAGATATTTTTTCTTTGACTGCGCGGGCGATGCCGCGGGTGGAAAGCTAGTAATTAATAATTATATCTAATACAAGCTGTGCTTCGCGGTTTCACCCGCGTTGTGCCGCCCCTGTGGGCCTTGGTAATGATGTTCTATAGCCTATAGCCTTCCTCGATAAATGGGCTATCTAACACCGAAATAATTTTTCTAATCGGACCAGTAGTTCCTGAGATTAGCGCGTTTAAACAAACAAACAAACTCTTCAGCTGTATAATATTATTAGTATTAGCATAGGTTATATTTGTCTATGGTATTAGTAGATTATCTTGTGTTAAATATCTTTAATAATGTAACTTTGTTCTATTCTCTTATACAATAATCGTGTGATAACATGGTTATACAAATATAGGGTCAACCGGGGCAAATGCAACTATGGGGCTATTGCAACTAGTTATCATAACTAATTTATTAGAGTTGTTGTAATAAATCGCCACCTATGATTCAATAACTCAACGACTAATAAATCTTACAAGTAATAGATGGTGCCCCTACGATGAAAACTATTTGATTGATAGGCCATTGTGTCAAACCGCTATTTTGAAGTTGGTGTGCGTAAAAACAGGTGTCGAGTTTTGCAGACAAAAAAATTGTTTAGGAGTGATTTTTTGCAGGTGTTTTTGATTGGACACGATTATCACAAGCCGTTAAGCATATTTCATTTATATTTTTAGTGCGTTAGTTGACTCTATTTTGTGTTATTGATGCAGTTACAATTGCCTCATGAAAATTTCACTGTGGGGTTATTGCAACTGTGAGGTTAGTTACAATAGCCCCTTATATTTTTGTATGAAACTAAAAACACTAGTGATGTGACAGTGTCGATATTTTTATTATGTATCCTTCTTGGTAGTCAAAATACTTTCTTTATGATTAATTAAAGAAGAACCATTGATTATTTCTTCGATATTATACCCAGAGACGGGTTCATAAGTAAAATTCAAATTAGATAAAGCGTGGTTAAAGAATATAAGTAACTAAAAACGATAGGTAGGATAGTTCTGTGATTGTTCAAGTAATTTTTAGTAAACGGTTGATTAACTAATAAACCTATTTTGTTTGGTTTACGTTTTTAATAGGGATGTAACGATACATGATTTTGCCGATACGATACCGATACCGATATTTGTAGTAATGTATCGGCGATACCGATACCGATACCGATATCGAGGGCTTGGTAGAAAAATAAATAGTGAATTTTATTTTTATTTTAAAAGTTACCAACATTTAACAGAGACAACTGTTAATCGTATTCTTTTAAATAAAAAAGCCAAATCAAAAAACAACAAAACCATTTATTTTAGTAGGTATTATTATTTTACGAAGTCAGTTAAACTTTAAGTAATACACATACAATCAGTACCTAATAAAAGTTTACTATTATTGGTAGAGTTTTTTCAGAAAACAAAGTGCGCACGCGCGGGCGGCCTCCCGCATCGTTCATTGGGCGCGGATTTTTGAATTATTTGATATCAAAAAAATTGGTTGTTTGTAAAGTAGGTTTACGATCGAGATGTTTACGTGATAACATAATGCAGTGGCAGCGCTCGAGATGAAACGGGAGATAGGTCCGTCTCTCTCTCGTTATACCTGCGATCGCGCTCGTGAGGTTTTGGTGTGACACAAGTTTATGAACATGTCACCCGACTAAAACGATTTTAAAAACGTTATCACGTTAAAAATTAAAAAAATTCAAAATTATTTTTTTCTTTCCTTTACATAAACAAATTTGTGATTGGAACACTCCTAGTAAGCAAATAAAATGCTTGTGTCAGGAGGTTCCGCTCTTCCTTAACACTATTACAGAAACAGAAATAAAACAATATGAATGAATACAATGCAAAAACATAAAAGAAAAAAAAAGAATTTAATAAAAAAATATCGGTATCGGTTGATTTATTATCGGCGATACCGATATATCGGTTTGCCGATATATCGGCCGATATATCGGTATCGGTATCGGTATCGTTACATCCCTAGTTTTTAACAATATTTAACACAAAGAATATTATTTGTTCTGACCAAAAACTAAAATTGACTTAGTAGGTAGTACACTGTTATTTTTTTTTGTTGCGATTTAAAGTGGTAAATCAAAGTAGGTACATGAGTTTTTCCTCTAAATAATGCGGCGCCATCTACGATCGCAACATTATTGTATAGATAACGTTATTGTATATATATATAGAATAATAAAAATATATCGATGAATAAGTTTTTTGCATTCCCCACACTAATTCTCTAACAAATAGTTGCATTTGCCCCACAATCAGAAAAATAAGATTTTTCCTGAAAACTCGTCCTTGCTACACGGTAATCCAGTTCAAAATCCTATGAATAACATGAAATCTCATAAATATATTCTATATTCGTTGTTTTATATGAAATAGAAGAAGAGCTATGGCAGTTAGTTGCATTTACCCCCGACTAGGGGTTAATGTAACTTTTTCTACCAATTTTAGGAAATATTCTCACTACCAGTTATTTATAAGACTACTGTATTGCTTGATTGGTTGAAAATAATCTTGAATAAATACAAAAATAACTAAATGGGTCAAATAAATGACCAAATATAAAAGGAGATAACTGCAACCGATCAAACTTGAAACTTGTTATTTTTTAGTTGCATTTGCCCCGGTTGACCCTACATATTATGTTGTAGGTAAGGACCATAAGTTGTTGTAAGTAAAAGTGAAAAAAGTTTAATGTTATAAACCTGAAGAGTTTGTTTGTTTGAACGCGGTAATCTCAGGAACTACCGGTCCGATTTGAAAAATTCTTTCGGTGTTAGATAGCCAATTTATTTGCATTATCGACGAAGGCTATATTATATAAGTTTTTATTTGTTTTTATATGATAATTTATGAATTCAGCTATTCTGTCGTTACGTGTACACTGCCATATTATTTACTTTATTGAATAATCTTTTATAAAGTTTTATTTTTATCGTACCTATAGTATTGATTCAGTTTAAAATTAAACTATTATAAGTTATTACATTGTTTTTATTTCAACGATGTGTTTTCAAGGTTAATAATATGAATAGAAGGTGAAAGTTATCAAAATATTATTATTTTTGCAATATTTCTCAACTCCCGTATGGTCTAGTGGCTAGGATACCTGGCTTTCACCCAGGAGGCTCGGGTTCGATTCCCGGTACGGGAAATATTTTTTATTGGTATCTAATCCATACTTAATATTATAAATGCGAAAGTAACTCTGTCTGTCTGCCTGTTACTAAATCACGCCTTAACTGCTGAACCAATTTGCATGAAATTTGGTATAGAGATATTTTGATACCCGAGAAAGGACATAGGATAGGTTTTATCCCGGAATTCCTACGGGAACGGGTTTTTCTTTGAAAACGCGGGCGAAGCCGTGGGCGGAAAGCTAGTTGAAAATATAGTACAAATGAAAAGAGTATACAATATACATATATAAATGCATATCAGTATCGACGATATTATGATATGCACCAGTATTTATCTATCTTTTGTTTGATTAAAAATTATTATCTAGATTATAATATTTATGATAGACTTTTAAAAATTTTGATGCTGATTTTAAACTTTCGAATTTCATTTTTATGAGTTCAGTATACATTTTATATCGATTAAATCCAAATAAGAACAAAGAAAACATATAATACGCGCACAATATCTTGAAATTATTGTAGATCAATCATTGCTCCTTTTTTTAACAATGCCGCATTTTAATTGTGCCAGTAATATTCAAATATTATATTATACACTAGATTTCCGCCCGCGGCTTCGCCCGCGTTTGCAAAGGAAAACCCGCATAGGTCCCGTTCCCGTGGGATTTCCGGGATAAAAACTATCCTATGTGTAAATCCAAGTTACCCTCTATATGTGTGCTAAATTTCATTGTAATCGGTTCGGTAGTTTTTACGTGAAAGAGTAACAAACATCCATACATCCATACATCCATACAAACTTTCGCCTTTATTATATATATTATAGCGGCAGTACACATGGGGCCAAGGCGTTGGGCCAACGTGTTGGGAAAAAATGAAGGATATCAAGGTTCCTGTTCACACATTGGCGTACTGATCATTCTGCATTGGCGCTTCAAAGATGGACGTAGTCCGTAGAAGTTCTTGCAGCCGCGGCAATTTATTTATACAGTGCGTTTAATTATTACGTACATGTGCACCAATAATAATGAGTGTACTCTGCCGTCTACGATGATACCATTTTCCAATCTCTATTGTCCTTTTTTTATTTCTGTATAAATAAAACATTATTATATTTAGATTTTTTCAAATGTTTAAAATGTGTACATTTTACATTTAATTTAATATTAACTACCTATAAAACGAAACTTTAAAGATTATAATATTATTATATTAAATGATAATATTATTTATGTAATAAAGCACAATTTGATCAAAATTATGCTCATTGTACCTATATTGTTATTTAATTTTTAAGAACAAGTAACTTATTAATACTATTTTACTCATATTCATTTTTTTATCTCATTGTATGAAAGTGAGATAAGAAAAACATCTAGAATAATATAATAAATAGAAAATAAAACATCTAATTTATTGAGTCATATGGTTTTTATTTTTGTGTAAGTAGTTCATGCCGTGGATTCCAAATTATTCCTTCTACTAAAACCTCATTGCTTGTCCACATCGGCGCCAACGTGTGAACGCTGTTTGCGGAGCGCGCCAAGATCCTTTGATGTGTGCACTGTGCACAAAAAACCGACAACATTCGGTTGGCCTGCCAATATTGGCGCCAACTAGGCTAATGAAGCCAACATACCGCCAAGTAGCTCTCTACACGTTGGCCCAACCCGTTGGCCCAACACGTTGGGCCCATGTGTACTGCCACCATTAGATATTAGATAGATTAAAATCAATCATAATTAATTACGATGAAATAATATCCTTTATATTTAGGTAGAAACCAATGCAAGCCGATAATAAGTACAAACAAATACGTGTGGCACTCGAGGACTGCCGCGGTAAAGCTATAGTATAGCATCGCATCGCTGTGCCGGTTGGAGTGGGGGGTGTTAAGTTTTTTCGTTACGGAAATTTTACATTAGGTCGCTGCGCTTAAAGTCTGAGGTAAAAGCTATGCAATAGCTTAAAAATAGTATTGACGCGTATTGAAGCACCGAATTGTCTAAAATCTAGATGTATTAAAATCGAACGTTCCAGAAATACTAATATATTGTATAAACATTACTTTTTTTTTACTTTTTGAATACATTTTTACAATACCGAGATATTATGAAAATATTTTTCTTAAAACATGAAACAAATACAGACTTTATACATGTTTATTATAGAACCAAGTCATTTGTCAGTTAGGTACTGAATCTTTTATTTTACACTAGCTTTCCACCCGCGGCTTCGACCGCGCAGTCAAAGAAGAACCCGCATAGTTCCCGTTCCCGTGGGATTTCCGGGATAAAACCTATCCTATGTCCCGGGGTAAAAAGTAGCCTATGTCCATTTTCGGGTATCAAAATATATCTATACCAAATTTCATGCAAATTGGTTCAGTAGTTAAGGCGTGATTGAGTAACAGATAGACAGACAGAGTTACTTTCGCATTTATAATATTAGTACGGATTTAGGGTTCAAGGCCTTGGTTGTCTTGAAAGAGATATCATATCTAATTAAGCCGCCTAATAAACTATACTACTATGTTTAATGTGTAAAATTCTAACAAAATTTCGTGTATGTATTGAAGAGTTAAATAAATAAATAAACGAATAACTAAATACCTAATCCGGTGGTTGAATGTATTAATTTAACGTAAATCTCTTTCTGAGAAAGATAAACTGATAAGCTACATCACCTTTCACCTCACTGTGTATTATAATAAACAAAATTTAAACAAATAGATATGTTATCAGTAAATAATTATATTTTTTTTAATTTATTAACTACATATAGTCCGGGATACATCGCCCATTTTTGCAAGTGATTACTATCAAGCTAATTTTTCGTGAGTAGCTTTATTTTTATGAGATGCCCAATAATTTCATGTACGAAACTCTCGATTGTGGTAGCTTACAGAGGTAACAAGGATAAAAATTTTTGATTTGACGGTTCTCAAATATTTATTACGCAATTTGTAGGACAATATGTCTGTTGAATTATATAAGTATTAAATAAGTGAAAATAAAAAAATCAGCTTGTTAGTAATCATTTATAATGACTTCGTTATCGATACACATTGGAAAGGGGGACTCTTTGATCAAACCATAGATTTTGTAGGACAAATATTTTTTCGAATAATTTAGATAATTATCTTGAGATTGAACAAAAAAAAACATTCAGTTAGTAATTAATATTTGAGAACCATCAAATCAAAATATTTTATCCTTGTTTCCTCTGGTAGCTACCACAATAGAGAGTTTCATACATGAAATTATTGGGCATCTCATCAAAATAAAGCTACTCACGAAAAATTAGCTTGATAGTAATCACTTGCAAAAATGGGCGATGTATCCCGGACTAATATTATAAGATTAAACATACATAATATCTACGTATGTAATAATCGAGTTTAGTTAATTTTGTTTATTACTATCGGGCAATGTATGTATGCATTTGAATAGGATTATTTACTAGTTGCTCCGCGCGGTTTCACCCCTGTGGCTCCACTCCTGTTGCCCGTAGCGTGATGAAATATAGCCTATAACCTTCCTCGATAAATGGGCTATCTAACACCGAAAGAATTTTTCAAATCGGACCAGTAGTTCCCGAGATTAGTGCGTTCAAACAAACAAACAAACTCTTCAGCTTTATAATATTAGTATAGATACGAAATAATGTTAGCCTTTAGGTCATAGAAATTATGTAAAAAATGGCCATCCTTTCTAACAGTCGGTTTCTGAATTGAGAATAGGTTTGATTAAGGTTTGAGAAAGCAGAGTACAATAAATTATTTAAGACGGTGCATTTACACCAAACGAGCGAGTGCTCATTCTAATCCCACTCTGTGTAGAGCATTCTTTCGTTGTTCCTAGTACGTTCGAAAATATTCTACGCAATATTCTAATAGTGAACTACACTGAATAAAGATTCTCTTTCTCTAGCTCTAGCTCTATGTTAGGTATGCTCTAAATAAATAAATAATTAAATTTAATTAAATAGTAATACACCAAACAGAAAATCTCTGAATTATATTAATTATATTTGAACGTCATTAACAGTAAAGATTCCAAGGTCATCAAAACAATAAAAATAGTTTGTATTAGGTTTATTTCCATCTGGGATCGATTTGTAAAAATAAACATAAAATGTTGTGTGGTTTTATGAAACCACGGTAAAAGTGAAACTGTTCGAACGGTTCCGAACACTGCTTTGAGTAGCGCATGTCGCGTGACGGTCGGCTCGGTCGGCGATACCTATTCGGCAGCCGCGATACACGCGACATGCGCTACACAGACCAAAAAGTTTGAGACGATGTAATAAAAGTTTCACTTTAATAATATAACGAAAACAGTAGAAACGATTTATCAACGATTATATAATATACTAGCGGTCCGCCCCGGCTTCGCCCGTGGTACATTATATTTACGTTTTCTCTACATAAGAACCATCCTCGTACTTCAAGGAATATAATAAAAAAAGAATTATCGAAATCGGTTCAGCCGTTCTCGAGTTATGCGCTTACCAACACATTTTGCGATTCATTTTTATATAGGTATAAGATATTTGTACGTCGTTTACAGTAAAGATTCCAAGGTCATCAAAACAATAAAAATAGTTTGTATTAGGTTTATTTCCATCTGGGATCGATTTGTAAAAATAAACATAATAAAATAATAATAATATAACGAAAACAGTAGAAACGATTTATCAACGATTATATAATATACTAGCTTTCCGCCCGCGGCTTGGCCCGCGTTTTTAGAGTAAACCCCGCATAGTTCCCTTTCCCGTGGGATTTCCGGGATAAAACCTATCCTATCTCTCAAGTTGGATCGAACTGCACACTGTGTGAGAATTTTATTATAATCGGTTAAGTGGTTTAGGAGTCCATTGAGGACAAACATTGTGACACGAGATTTATATATATTAATAAGATTATATCTATTATAATGTTCCAATATACTGAAGGTCAAAATAAATTATTCTGTTCTTGCAGAGGCCAGTGGAACACGAAAAAGGTGATACATTTTGTTCTCAATTCTCATCTCCCGTATGGTCTAGTGGCTAGGATACCTGGCTTTCACCCAGGAGGCTCGGGTTCGATTCCCGGTACGGGAAATATTTTTTTTATTTATTTAATCTTAAATTAGTTTAGGGTTAATATTGATTTATTTAATTTGTATAATATCTACGAGTTCCGTACAATATTTTACATGTAAATAATAAATCTATTTGCTGTTAAAAGAAAACCGTTTAAACAAATGATGAAGAGTAAGAAATTTACTTATAATTTAAGGTAAGCAACAACTACAATTTTTCTTCACTCTTCAGAGTACCTAATTATATAATTTAAAAGATAATAATTGTCCTTTTTATATTTTTGGCATAATATTATTTATTTCTATCCGTTTTAAAAAAGCAATTAAACTGAAATAAGATATCAAGATTTCATTTATTTCGCTCCTATAATATTAAGCGTTTTACGGTTTGTGTAATTAATGATAATGATAATTAATATTTTACTCCAACCATTTGAATGAATAATACCTATGATTTTATTACTTATCAATAGATAGATATATAATGATGGATTCTTACGTTTATATATTTAGCTAATATTATGGTGATATGAGAAAACATTTTTTATAACAAATTCACTATTTTTTTTTTATAACATAAGAAGGCAAACGAGCAGACGCCTTGCCTGGTGGTAAGCTAAGTGCGCCGCCCATACACTACCGCAACTGATGTTACGGGTGTTGCCTACTAGAAGAGGGAAATATATAGGGTAACTAGATTTCCGCCCGCGGCTTCGTCCGCGTTTTCAAAGGAAAACCCGCATAGTTCCCGTTCCCGTGGGATTTCCGGGATAAAACCTATCCTATGTGTTAATACAAGTTACCCTCTATATGTGTGCTAAATTTCATTGTAATCGGTTCAGTAGTTTTTATGTGAAAGAGTAACAAACATCCATACATCCATACATCCATACATCCTTACAAACTTTCGCCTTTATAATAGTATTAAGAAAATAGGATATGCCATCGGTGGATTAGGGAATAGGTAGTTTATTGGCCTTTCAGGTAGCTGTAAGCTCTTTTTTTCAGCTCACTATGCATATTATGTACGAGCTTAATTCAACCATGCTTATATTTTCTCTAGCTGAACCCTAAAATGATATTGACATAATATCATCAGTCTATAATATATAGATGCGGGCAAGCTTTGATTAGTTAGTGCTCTATCAAACGTTATCATGGACAGAGACGTCAAAGGAAAAGTCGTGCTTATTACCGGCTCTGCCGATGGCCTGGGATTGACCATGATCGAACACTTCCTAGAAAATGGCGCCAAACTAGCCATCATGCTGGACGTCAATGAAAAACAAGGACTCCAATCCCTTGAACAAGTAAAGGCCAAATTCGGAAAAGACAGAGCTGTATTCTTCAAATGTGATGTTACAGAAGATCTGGACAAAGTCTACGAACAGGTTTTGGGTGTGACCAAAAATGTTGATGTTGTCATAAACAACGCTGGAGTCCTAGCTGAAAAAGATATTAAGAAAACAATCAATGTAAACGTCACAGCTCTTATGGAGTGGACGATGAAATTTTTCGATCACATGAGAAAGGATAAGGGAGGCAAAGGTGGAACTATCATTAATGTATCTTCTATCTATGGATATAGGATAACATCGCTCATACCTTATTATCACGCTTCTAAATTTGCTGTTCGTGGCTTCTCGCAATCTCTGGGTCAAGAATATAATTATAAAAGGACGGGAGTACGAGTTGTTACTCTATGTCCGGGTCTGACAACGACGAACATGGCTAAATATCCCAACGTGAGGGAAGATGAAACTTTAGATGACTTGCTGGAAGAGATTAAGGATACCGAATGGCAAGAGCCCAAAGACATTGGAAGAGGTACCGTGGAGATATTCCAGAAAGCTGATTCTGGGTCCGTTTGGCTCGTAGAGGGTGGAAGGCCGGCTGAAAAACTTGAGTTTTAGTTTAAGTTAGTTTTTAGATAAGTCTACTTATTAAATAAAGCATTGCACAGTGAATATATCTATGTGTATTTAATTGTAAAATATTGGGAATGTGGACATTTCATCATTGTTGTCATTATGTAGTCTATAATTTTATGTGAGTGCAATTTTGTGAATCAGCGGGAAGTTTATTGATAAAGTGAACTCTCCAGATAAAATAATTTACTAGAAATGAAAACAATATCTACGTAACATTAAAATAATTTAATTGACTATATTTTTTTATTATAACATATTCTATGAGTCTTTCCTAATAAAAAATATATTTTTAAATTATTAATAATTTAACAATTAGGTACCATGTCACGATTTGTGGAGTAAATACGTTTTTATCTATGTTATTATTATTATAATCTATTAATTATTATTACCTTGAAAGTAATGTAATGACAATTATAATATTCCTATGCATAATAGTACGTTATGTAACAATTGAATTCAATACATTTTATTAAAATCACAAATTAAACTTAAATAACAACGTAATTGTTTATTAAATACTAGTTGACATAATATACAGGGTGTAATCGTTAAGTGTGCACAGGCGATTATTCCGTAACTATTGCAGATATCAAAAAACTTTAAACTGATATAGAAAGCTCTTTACCTAATGAGTAAAATTACAATAACATTTAAAAAATAAAACAGGAAATATCCAAAAAAGTTACATAAAACGCTCCCATACATTGAATTTCCTATACATTTTGTGTTCAAAGCAAATGTTCGGAGTGACATCCTCGTACTGGAATACCATTGTATTCCACATCGAGCTCTATTAACAGTTTCTAAATTAATTTTTATTAAAATTTTCTAAGTAATTTAAGCACAAATTCAAAAAAAGAAGCAAAATTTTTAATATTACATGTTTAGGATAGTCACATCTCATACTAAATGTATGGGCGTGTTTGGTGTAAAATTTTTGGATATTTCCCGTTTTATTTTTAAAAAGTTATTATTGTCATTTTACTCATTAGGTAAAGGGCTTTCGATATCAGTTTAAAGTTTTTTGTTACCTGCAATAGTTACAGAATAATCGCATGTGCACACTTAACGATTACACCCTGTATATTACTAGCGGTCCGCCCCGGCTTTGCCCGTGGTACATATTTACGTTTTCTCTACATAAGAACCATCCTCGTACTTCAAGGAATATAATAAAATAAGAATTATCGCAATCGGTTCAGTCGTTCACACGTGATGCCGTGACAACGCGAAACGGGTTTCATTTTTATAGGTATTAGGTTCCTTGGTATATCCTATGATCCTATCCATAACAGGAATCCATTTATATTACTATTTAATGACAAATGAAGGCAGCAAATAACAATGAATTAATGACTCTGTTAGTATTCACTGCCTTATCTACCATACTGCGTTATATCTGTGCTATGTGTTTATGGCCATTAAAATAACTATAGTTTAATATTAATGAGGTTATGTCATAATATGTGTTGTTTTATGTACTTTAGTTGACGATATTATGGTTTACAGATATTGATATTTAGCCATAGGGAATCGACAAATTTTTGAACTATAAAAAAAACTGTTTAGACAACAAATCATTACTTTGTATGTGGATTTATAATTTCTTCATAAAACTTAAAAAATAGATAATTTTCAGTCCAATGGCAAAAATTTAATGAATTTGAGTTTAAATGTTAACGATTAATTTATGGTCTGAAAAACATAGGCAAATTCTATGCCGAATAAAAAATCCGAATTCTGAGAAATAAATATACGCACTTAGGTTACCTAATATTAAAACAATGAATACTGAATAATGAATGAATATTTTTAAATAACCTATTAAAATATAACACAACCATTGCGTCAGCGGTAAGTCATACTTTAGGAAAACCTTGATAAATAATATCAAACATTGCGAACACAATAACGATGCTATTTAAACTAAATGAGAGATATTTGTTGTTGATGTCATGCTGTAAATATAAATGTCACAACCCTTCAAATAAAGCCAGTCGATTAAAACAAGGGTCGGATGATAGCAATTTCAGATCTCGTAAAAAGTTATGAAGTTATCTCTGAATTATTAATATTTTATGTATGAATTATAGTTACGTTTTAAGTGCTACATATTATAGTAATACTAGTAATACTAAATATTATATAGTAATAACTATACTAAAATATACAACTTATTTTGAAGCGCCTGCAGATTAATCAAAATATGATTAATAGTTTATGTCAAGGTTTATGTAAAAGCGTAAATGCTTTTTGGAATATTTGCTTGTAGTTTTCAAAAGGAAAACTAAATTGTAATGATGTAACTAGAAGATTATTTTTATATTATACGACTAGAACTAAAGCCCAGTTTTTGATATAATCCTTTTCTATTTGCTACTTATTATATTCCATGCTGCATATACCCCTGGATATGCCTAGGTATAAGGAAATGTTTAAGGAAAAGTGACATAGCTATAAGATTAGATTTAATTATACAGTTTCCTTTACATTCTAAGGTCTAGAAAAGCAAGTGCTCCAGCAGCCTTATGTTGTTAAATTTCGTTCATGCCCCAGGCGACGCTGACCTACATTTTTAAAGTCACCTCCATTCCTTTTTGTCCAACTCGTTCTATTTAATGTTGTTTACAACTGTTGTTTGTTGATTTCGACGGTTCGTTGGCGAAAAGCAGACTTTTGGATTCGAATTTAAAAACTGCTACCTAGTGTGTTGATTTTCACTGGAAGGATTTTTCGGTGAAATTTTAATGAGCAGGGGTCATAAGTAAAATACGATAATAGAGCTATATTTTTTCTTTACTACTGTACTACTGTATCTTATAATATTAATCTTAACCCATAATATTGATTTCCATTTTCTAGCAACTTATAGCCATAATATTATGTAAATAAATTATTAAGGGTTTTGCACATAGTTCCAAATATTAAATTGATGATATTTTCTATGTTAATCCTATTTAAAATATTGTATATTAATTATACTTTTAGCTAAACTAATTTAGGTAGTGTGTAATTGCCTTTATAGATACTGGTTAAATAAAAATTATACGTTACGATTAAATTATATTTTATTCATTTAAAGTTTTTATTACTAAGCTATTGAAAATAATGGTGGAATGGTAAGTAGGTAGTTATGTAAAAATAAAAAATAAAAAAATTAAAATAAGTAAAAGAATTGCGCTGGCCTGGAGATATAAATATGTTGCAGCCGACGGGATAGAAATAAAAAATATTCCAAAATATTTATTAGCATAATATATAAATAAGCCTTTTTATTATATATATTTTTTAATTGGATTATAATTATCCATCAACGTTCAATTATATAATCGATGATTAAAATATATAACACAATGCTACCGAAGCTATCCGTCTTATAAGATTAGATTTACATTTAATTAATTTTTGCTTTAATTATTTTGATATTATCATTCTAAATTACATAATTATTTACTAGATTTGCGCCCGCGGCTTCGCCCGCGTTTTCAAAGAAAAACTCGCATAGTTCCTGTTCCTGTGGGATTTGCGGGATAAAACCTATACTATGTGTTAATCCAAGTTACCCTCCATATGTGCGCTAAATTTCATTGTATTTGGTTCAGTAGTATATGAGTGAAAGAGTACAAACATACACACACATCTTCGCATTTATAATATCAGTAGGATTTAATTATCAGCTCTAAAAATAGAAGAAAATATAGCCTCAGTCAATATTACTCATTGAGGCTGGCGCTGGTCATACTTAATCCACCACACTGGCCAAGTACAGGTTCATAATCTTTCACACGGTACTTCCTTTTACATAATATAAGGGTGTTAGCTTCTATCGCGGACCTTGAGCGCGGGGAGTGGGGACCGAATCCAGAAATTCCGTAACCAAAAAACTGACGGGCGCGGAGGTGTGGCTTGAAGGCATGCAATAGCTTTACCGCGGCAGTCGTCGAGGGCCACACGTCTTTTTTTTGTTTAAACTAGCTGTCTCGGCAAACATTGTTCTGCTTTATTCATTATCATTTAAGTAAAGTCCCATGTCCCCTAATGGGGTAAGGGGCAGATGCATTATACATCTGTTTCACTGATCGATTTTCTTTAGGTACAAGTAGGTGATCAGTCTTCTGTGTCCTGCCAGACCGAGAATTTTTTTCTTCGTCTCCACCGGAATCGAACCCAGGACGCTCACGCGTCAACCACTGTACCAAGGAGGCGGTCTATTCTTATCATTTAGGGGGATGAAAAGAAATGTCCGATTCCCAGACCTATCCGATATGTACACAAAATTTCATGAGAATTGGGCAAGACGTTTAGTGGGAGTTAAAATTCAAACACCGCGACACGACATTTTTATAAATATAAGATATATTTTTAAGAACTGTTATGGTATCTTCCACAGCTCTTTCACACACACACACATTTTGATAATGTCCAAAGCAAGCCACTATTTCTATTATCCTGTAAATCAATACATAGTATAAAACAAAGTCGCTTTCTCTGTTCGTATATCCCTATATGTATGGTTTACGGATATTGATGCGGTTTCTTTTTGATAGATAGAGTGATTCAAGAGGAAGATTTTAGCATAATATAATTTATTAGGTTTTAGACAGAGTGAAGCGAAGCCGCGTGCGGAAAGCTAGTATATAAAGTTATATAAAACTTAGGTCACTAAGGGGTAAACACTAAACATACAGTCTGACATATCCTAAGTACTTTCTAAATGACATTTTAACTATATCATACCTGACGTACGTGTACGCGGTAATAAGGCATTGTCCAGAGGTATGTAGGTTCCGAGCTAAAAGCTTTGTAACATTAGTTCCCATCAAGTGACGGACTTAGTTGGAACATACGGGTGATTATTGTATCAAGCTTTTGGTGAAATGTTTTTTGAAGCAATTTGATTTTACTTGTATTATCGACAAACGTATAGACAAATACTCTTTTACAGGGGCTGTATTATGACCTCTTATTTCCAGACAGTTTACGCCGTGAGCCCGTGAATTGAACTGACTAGCAAATTCATATAATACCAAATTAACCATGGTTAGCTATTGCGATCATTAATACGAATTTGCCAGTTCAAATACAGCGTAATCTGTCTGGAAATAAGAGGTCTGGAATAATACAGCCCCAGGTGAAACAATTTTCTTTGTCAATTTCGTAGAATTTAAATGATCCAAAATCAACATCTATACTTACTAATATTATAAAGAGACAATTTTTTGTAATTATGTATGTATGTATGGTTTTCACGCATTAACCTCTCAACTGATATTGATGAAATTTGGCACAGATAACCTTTAGACCCTGAGAAAGAACACAGGCTACTTTTTATTGCGAAATATGTACCACGGGCGGACCGCTAGTGATATACTTAGATAAAATCATAATGCCAATAAAATCATTCACATACTGTCCATACTGGACCAATGTCCAGTTATTTTAATAGCATGCATTTATGCATTTATATGCAATTTATCGTTATTAAATTTATTATATCGATTTATTATGAGTTTTTATATTGCAATTATTGAATTATTGAGGATTACTAATCTTATTTCAAATTTATCATTATTACCATTATTTCAAACTTATTAATAAAAATGATATTTTATCAATGTAAACGGAGAATTTATTTATCATAAATTTAAAAAGCACCTAATTAAAACTATTTTTAAATGTCTGGAAATTATTTATCTTGTTAGTGACAAAAAACATATATCAGTGGTCATATAAATATCTCACAGACATAATACATAAAATAATTAAAACTATTATTAAATGTCTGATGATGATACGCTGATAAAAAGTTAATCCGTAATCCGTAAAATAATAAGATATACATCTAACTCGCAAACATTTAATAATTTAAACTATTATTAAATTTATTTTAAATAACTTATCAGCGGGTATGTTATATCATGGACGATTATAATCTTTTCGTAACGAATTTTTATTAAAAAACACTAAAATTTAACCAGGAAAATTTGAAAAAAAAAATCATTTTTAAGGTTATAAAGAAGTTTCACTTCTTACGTGTGTACTCTAGTACACGCATACATTTATTTATAAATATCCATTATAGGTATACATACACTGGTAAACCAGTTATTATCCAAAGAAAGAAGAGAAAAATCCAACAAAGCAAAATTCATTAAAATCCGTTCAGCCGTTACTAATATAATCAAAACATAATGATATCTATTTTCATTTATATTTAATCTTATATATAAAAATGAATCGCAAAATGTGTTGGTAAGCGCATAACTCGAGAACGGCTGAACCGATTTCGATCATTCTTTTTTTATTATATTCCTTGAAGTACGAGGATGGTTTTTATGTAGAGAAAACGTAAATAT
>CAJQZN010039713.1:70150-82601 GCA_907164685.1 Colias eurytheme
TTCCGGATATTTTCCGGACATTTTCACGCATTTTCCAGGGATTTTCCAGGCATTTTCCACGGTTTTTCCGGAAATTTCCACGCATTTTCCGGATATTTTCCAGACATTTCCCAGGCATTTTCCGGTTATTTTCCGGGAATTTCCCAGGCATTTTCCGGGGATTTTCCGAGCATTTCCAGGGGATTTTCCAGACATTTACAGGCTATGACAGGGAAATGTCCGGAAAATGTCCGGAAAATGCCTGGTAAATATCTGGAAAATACCCGGAAAATGCGTGAAAATGTACGGAAAATGCCTGGAAATGCCTGGAAAATCCCCGGAAAATGCCTGGGAAATGTCCGGGAAATGTCCGGGAAATGTCCGGAAAATGTCCGGAAAATTCCCGGAAAATATCCGGAAAATGCGTGAAAATGTCCGGAAAAACGTGGAAAATGTCACTTCAAATTTGCGAAGTAATTAAAGCAGAAAACCAAAAAAAGAAAAAGAAAGCTAAAATCTTTCATATTATTAAATGTATATGGGATATATTTCATACTTAATGTATGGGAGGGTTTAAAGATATTTTTTTTTATATTTCTCGATTTATTTTTAAAAATTTATTACCGCCATTTTACTCATTAGGTTAAGTACTTTCGATATCAGTTTAAAGTTTTTTGTTATCTGTAATACTTACGGAAAAATCGCTTGTGCACACTTAACGATTACACCCTGTATATTCACACCCATTTAGTGACCTATTTATTTATATATTACTAGCGACCCGCCCCGGCTTCGCACGGGTGCAATGCTAATACTAAATACACTACAGAAAAACTGTGAACGTTGTATATAAAAACATAGCGGCCCGACCGGCCGGTACCGCCGCAAACGCTACGTCCCGCAATTTTTAAATCTGTAATATCTTCGAAAATATTCACTTAAATCATACGGTGTAAAAGGCCATATAGATCTATATTAAATGAACAATGTATTCAAGGTATTTAATTGGTTAAGGATTAATGCTGTATTGGTGAAAATCGCTTCGAAAATTAGCTATTATTTGTCGTAAAAAGTAAATGACAAAAAAATGTTATTGTGGGTTATCCATAAGAGATAGACATATACCATCGCGGACTTTTCTGTAGACCTTTTCAATGTGTATAATACTTAGTACATTATTTTGATAAAACTCGTAGGGTTCAGCCTGCGTTTGCAATATAAGCGGAAACAATGTAATTTTTTACGACATCACATCAGAAACCTCAAAAATAACAGTACTTCTCCACTATTTAATGGATGTTATTATACATATAAACCTTCCTCTTGAATTACTCTATCTATTAAAAAAAACCGCATCAAAATCCGTTGCGTAGTTTCAAAGATTTAAGCGTACAAAGGGACATAGGGACATAGGGACAGGGAAAGCGACTTTGTTTTATACTATGTAGTGATACTGATTGCGTTTTTAATACCATAACACTATTAAAGTAACGCGGGTATTTTTTGGATAGACTATCACCACAGTATGATCCCATGGAATTTTTATGTTAAACGGTGTGTGGTACTTAATGCATTGCTTTTTATATCAGACTTGACAGACACGATGAAGCAATGCTTCAGGTACATCAATTTAAGTTCTTAAAAAGGCTATTTGATAATATAACAGCTCATTCCTACGTGCTTAAGGTGATGAATTAATTTTTCTAACATTTACGGCCCTTTTCAAACCTTCGTAATTTTTATATTATTAAAGTTGTCGTGATGAAAATTCTTGACAAGAAAGTTCAATAGTAACACAATACGTCTACCGTTTTAGAAACATGATTCCATGATATTTTCTCGATAGAAAAAAAATACAAAGTTATCATTGTTATTTTTTTTTAATCTCTGGCATCTTCAAAATAACAAACGTAAAGTTACGACTTTTTGGATATTAACTATAAAATATACAACCTATACGTCTACCGTGTTAGAATTTTGAAATATGCGATGGTTTTGAAATAAACAAGAAATACTTGAAATTAGCGCGCGACCAGCCAATATATCGAGAGCCGCCCTGTACCTTCCTACCCCGATCGCTGCACGAGTCATTCCCGCTACGGCCGTCACACGGGGAACTTGTGTCGCTCGCGCAATCGTAAAAAAGGGTGACAACACGATAAGACAAATGGGGACAATAAAGAAAATAAGAAGAAGACACATAAAGGTTGGAGGAAAAAGAATGCTTACAATTGGAACAAATTAATGAAGTAAGTTGGTTTTATTTTAAATTTAATGATAATTGTATTATAGACGATGTTTGATATGTACCCCTGTTTTAAGTACATAACGAATGTGTAAGATTTTTTCATTTATAGCATAAATAATCTGTTCAGAAATCCGGAATCCAGAAGGAAAATAAACCCACTGATTGTTCACAATGTGAATCCACTCCTTCGTAAGTACCTTTATTCAGTCAAAAATGTATGTTATCAAAGCTCTACTGGTTTTATCGCATGATTCCATTTTTAGCAAAAAGCAACAAAGTGCAAAGAAATAAAAAATCATGGTGAACTTAGTGGAAGTATGGCGGACATAATATGGAACAGGAGCTCATTGGAGTAGTATTATATTAAAAAAAAAAAATACGAAATAATTTCAAGAATTACATTTCTTAGTAGGTGGTAGATAAGTATGTTGTATAAAGAATTTGATGTTGATATTTATTTCATTTATACTTACTACACCTGTGCGGGAAATTGCTTAGTAATAAAACAGGTTTACATTTACATAGTAATGTGAGTTTTCATTTCGAAAAATTTTGTGTAAGTATATTAAATTGAGTTCCTGGGTGATCTGGAAACACAATTGGGCCCGGAAGATGGCGCTGCAGTCACTCCTCCTAATGACATGAACCGATTTGGATGAATATTTGTGTGCACATTTCATTTTTGTGGGATGATTGGTTGATTCGCTTTCACATTAGCTAATATTATGTATTTTTGTTGTTAGAAAATAAACTTAATTTAATGTTTATAATACATTATTATTGGTATAAATAAGCCAGTGTTCGTCTCACATTGCTGTACCTGCCTACCTACCCTACCAGGGCCTAACTTTGTTCTGGCTATTTTATTTTGATTATTTGTAATGAATAATTACAATTATAATAGAGTGCAAAAAATAAATACATGCGTCAATATATTTTGTGTTTTTTTTAAACAATTTTTTTATTTAAAAAAATATCATTCCGACCGCGGCTTTGCCCGCGTGGAATTAGATTATATCGTGAATCCTGTCTTATCCCACAGAAGTGTTCAGTTCGGATAAAAAGTATCCTATGTGTAAATCCAGGCAATTAGCTATATTTTATCAAAATTGGTAATGTAGTCTTGACGTGATTAAGTAACAACTTACAAAAAAATATACAAATTAACATCCAAAGTTTCGCATGTATAAGAATATTATAACTGTATGACGACTCCATACATGTTTGTCCCGAGTCGGCCAGCGGCAGCGCGGCGAGTTTGCAAGAATGACTACGCGCACACCCGCGTTCGCGATAGCGAGCTATTAGACTCCGCCCGCCAAGCAGTAGATTTTTTTTTGTGTATCGTCTTAAGAAGCAAACTTATTAGCTAGGTACTCAATTAATAAAATTTTAATGCAAAAAATAATACTCATTCGTTGCAAATCTTGTATTGTTTTATTTATTTGTACGATATACTTAAAACCTCATTCTTGTATAATGTATTGTTATGTAATTAGTACACTATTTGGAAATACATTAAGTGGATAAGCTCGCAGTAGTGGATACAATATCCAATTAAATAGGCGATAGTATGGCTACTTACCTCCAATAAATCCTATTACAGGTTAATTGCAGTTATCAGTTCCGAACTTGGAGATAATATTAGCAATTAACAAACATAATATTGAGTTTAATAAAAGTAAATATATGTAGTACCTTTATAATTAATAGAAAATCTATGTATAAATATTATGAGTAAAACTGCTCATTGATATCAAGAACAACTTTTTCAAAAGGTTTAGTTTAGATATATTTCAGTGAGTATTAAAAAAAGACCGTGTGTGCAGAGCACGCGTGTCAGAAGTGGAACTTCTTTAGCAAGATTAAAAGATACCCTAATCAAAAATTAACTCATTACATCATCTAATGAATCTTTTATTGCTGATATCCTTAAGCTTAGCATCAATAATTCATGATAATAATTAACACAAATAGGCATAACAAAAGAACTAAGTACGACCTATCATTTGTTTCGTAATCTCCACGTGACCGTTTACATAACACACGCATTCATATCTACGTCACGTCCCCTTGTTAACACATAACGTATTAGCTTGGAATTCCTTGTTTTTCCTCCCCAGAGTTAAGTCCGGTATAATTCTTGTAGATAATTAACTCGTTGATTTATGCCTCGCCTGCCCGGACATTTAGTTCTATCACTTTTATTTGTTGTTCTCTTGATGAAGATTCGTGGGTTGGGAATGTTAAAAATAAGTGTCTGTGTGGTTGTCATGGTAACGAATGTTGAATCGAGGTCGAGGCTATTTATTACACAATTAATATTGGTTTAGAGGGATCTTGTATCTATTAAAACTCGTTATCTTTTTGGAAATTATAACTTTAAATGTGAAAGTAGTACATCGTAAAATGTATTTTACGGATTTTAAACGCAAATAAATCAGGCATTAATTTCTCTAAAAGAACATGATTATAATATGACAGCAATAAGGTCTATTCTTTTATAACATAATATATCTTTTTGTTATTAAGTCCTCGGTAATAATTAATAAGATTATTTAGGAAGGAAGATGAGTATTCCACGCTGCGCTCAAGTTGTAAAGTTGAACAAAGGTGAGTGAATTTTTCAAATTCATTATATCATTCCTTCTTATCAGGATCCTTACACACTGTTGTTTTTAATATAATATAAATAAAAAAATGACAACTTATAAATTTTATAACATACGTTTACATCGCTAGCTTATAGATAAACATTGCTTCATCTCTATATGCTTTTGGATTTACAAAATTCACGAAAAAATAAAATAAATAAATTGTTATACTTATTGAAGTGAAACTTCTTTAGGCGAATTGAGAGTAAAAATTTCAAGGTAGCTTCACGGCATTACTGCAACGTCATGCAGTAAGGCGACGATTTTGGTATCTTTGAATCTTTCCAAAGAAGTTTCGCTTCTGACACGTGTGCTCGACACACGCTCTTTTATTAATATTGTGTTTTAATTCAATTAGATTCTAATCCCGTCAAACATTAAAATAATAAATACATGGCTAATTAGTTACAATCCATTTCAAAATTGACTGATCAAAACTCATTTATAATGGTAATAATTCATTATCATATTATTTGTTAATAAATCATTTGCATCTGATCTATCCACAATTCAGTTTTAGGATTATACTAATACCATTGATGATTTGAAATTATTTTAGCAAATGTATTCATTTACTGTATAGAAATTTAACAGCATGATAGATTGTAGCTAGAGGCTAGGATTTGTCTTTACTGTGTCGTTTCAGACCATTTAAACTAAATAAATTGAGTGGTTTAGAGACTAGTTATCTGTGTAATGATGTGTATTTTTATATTATTTAAATTATAATAATAAATATATTTTCAAACTATTCAGAATTGTTACCAAAATATTATAAAGTTTATCCTTGGTATTTCTGTAACCCAGTAGGCTTAGATTACGATTAAGTAAGACTACGTAAAGAGATAATTAAGCGTATTTTAATTTATTATTCATAAGATAGTTTCAAATTAATTTTTTATTTGTTTTTCATTGATAACCATCCTGATGTTTGGTTCGGTTTGAGTATGGAAGAGAGAGAAATAAAACCGCAAAGGTTAACGTGCTACCGGGGAATGTCTTTTTTTAACATGAATAGCCATAAATTAAAGATTACAGAAGTACACTATCGATATAAAAGTATCACTTTCACACCAGTGCGCAGAGACCCTATTAAATTTAGTTCCATTCGATATCTCATTTTTCCTTATTCAATTTGCTGACACAGCATCTTAGGAGATGAGTCAGAGGCACCTGCAATGCAATTCGGTTTTAGACGATTGTGAACGTACAGTTGCAGGAACTTTTTAAATTCTTATCATTTTAAAATCTTATATTACCTATTACCCATACATATAACGAACTTATCGACATTTTCAGATTGGCAGCGGTTTGACCCGACCTTCCGCTACGAATGCCTTACAGTGTATAATATATTTGTGAGTTATTTAAGTATTAAAATAATTTCACAACTGTGCATTTGCAAAGAGGTCTTCTTATTTCCTATAATGGTTATCTAAAAGAAGTTAATGTCACAAAAAATTGTTGCTACTGCCCATTGAAGAGTCTATCCATAAAAATTACCCTTCAAAAAATAATTTTATTCAACCTCATAAAAGTATTCACACAAAAATCCATACTAATGTTATAAATGCGAAAGTAACTCTGTCTGTCTGTCTGTTACTCTATCACGCCTTAACTACTGAACCAATTTGCATGAAATTTGGTATAGAGATATTTTGATAACCAAGAAAGGACATAGGATAGGTTTTATCCCGGAAATCCTATGGGAACGGGTTTTTCTTTGAAAACGCGGGCGAAGCCGCGGGCGGAAAGCTAGTATTATATAAGTTTTAAATAACAAAAAATTATCCCCCAAACTGCCAGCTCGATATAGTTTTATTTAAAATCAAAATGGCCGCCATTTCACAAACTACACAACTGGGATCATCGAGACAGTACCATAAATTATTGACCTTTACGAGTAATACATCCAATCGAATGGGGCACATTAAACATTATTAAAATAAATAAATAAAATAAAATAAAATAAGCCTTTATTACTGTTAAATATTTTACAATAGTTACAACTTTCGTATCTTTTACAATAATATTTACAATTTTCTTAAACAATTACTTTTTTTCTATTAATAGGTTTCAATGATTAACAGTTTGTCTTTCGACAAAGGCCTCCTCTAAAGACTTCCATCTTTCTCTGTCTCTCGCTGTTCGCATCCACTCTGAGCCTGCCACTTTTTTCAGATCGTCCTCCCAACGTTTCATTTGACGTCCTTTACTTCTTTTACCATTCCTGGGATACCACTCTGTTATTGTTTTTGTCCATTTCCCATTTGTTTCCCTTAGCGTATGCCCTGTCCAACGCCATTTTAAAATCTTACATGCTTTTTTTACGTCTTTAAATTTAGTTATTCTTTTTATTTCTTCTAGTTTAATTTTATCTTTTCTTTTGACACCTATTACACTTCTTTCTATTCCGTTCTGACATACCATCACCTTATTCATAAGTTTGTCTGTCAGCGCCCATGTTTGACAACCATATGTTAAGCATGGTAGAATGCAAGTATTGTATACTTTCCTTTTCTCTTTGATTGGCATATCTTTATTTTTCATAATTTCGCTAAGAGACCAATATCTTCTCCATGTATTTGTTATCCTTCTTTCTATTTCATTGTGCATAGTATCTTTTACCGTTATAAGCTGACCTAGGTATACATACTCTTTTACATATTCTATCTTCTCTGTATTCACTGTTATGTTATAGGCCTGTGAAGCGTTAGTCATAATTTTTGTTTTCGCTATATTCATGGTGAGCCCTGCTTTCACGCTTTCGTCTGACAGTTGTTGTAACATTTTTTCCAGTCTCTTTGGACATTCAGAGAATAAGACCAGGTCGTCTGCAAAACGTAGATGGTTCAACCTTTCACCATTAATTGAGAATCCTTCGTAGTCCCACTGCAGCTTTCTGAACATGATCTCCAGAGCCGCTGAAAACAGTTTTGGTGAAATAGGATCCCCTGCCGCACGCCTCTCTCTATCGGAAATATGTCTCCCATACTTTCAAGCCGGACTTGGGCGGTGCTTCTAGAGTAAATATTCTGAAGAATTCTTATATATTTTCCATGAATGCCCTGAATATTCAAAGCTTCCCAAATGTAATCATGTTCTAAGGAGTCGAAAGCTTTATTATAATCAAATTAAACATTATTATACACAATTAAATTCTACACATGACTGTTTAGATAAGATTTAGGACTGATCTTTTGAACACTAAATTAGATGCATATGTCTAGGAATTTGTTCGGTTTTCAATTTGTATAAAAAAATTTGAAAAAGTTTAAATTTTAACGTACTTACTAAATAGTAAATAAAGCTGTCTTTATTTTTATTAATATTATCTAAGTAAAAGGACCCTGACTACTGAAATATACCTATTACTGATAAAAATAAGTAAATAATAAAATAACTTCAAAAAATAGGTTTTATTAACTATTTATATATTTTATTTTATAAAAAAAAATTTTGATATACAAATTTATGCACGAATAAATGTAGCTAAACTGGTTTCACTATAAAACATCACAAGATAATATTTTCTAGACAAATAAGAACTTAATAAGATACAAGCGGTCAAGTGTGACCTAGATACTATTTTGAAGTGACCTGTAGATTAAGTTAAAGTTAAGTTAATTATTGAAAGAAAAGCAAAAATATAGGTACGTATAGTAAAAATTAAAAAACGCCTTGCGATATTCTTTTTTTAAATATAAAAACAACGAAAGAGTTTCCAGCTAAATGAATTATTTTGAATGCAACCTTATAATATATAATTATTGTTTGTTGTAGGATAACTAATTCTTAAAAATTTCAATATTTGTTGTAATTTTTTATTTATTTTAAGGGTTTAAAAATTGTAGTTACAGAACCCTAAAATATTTAAGACTACGCTCGAGTGGTTCTTGATGTAATTCATGAAAATGAAAATTAGGATCGTCTTTATTACATTAAACAATATAGTATCCTATTTATTGCTGAGATAGCTATTTATTATAACAAATCGATATTGTGATTTGAATTCCAGAACATGTTTATTAACATACTATGGCAAAGGTATAGTATAAAACTTGCTGTTATATAATTGTCAAGTAAAAAGTTTAAATTGCTACTTACAAATGGATTATTCAAACGGTAGTTATATTTTTTAACCTTTTACTATTTTAAGATATTTAGAATAGAATAAAGTTTAAAAGTTATAAATAGTTTCTAGAAGTATGCAAGTCGCCGACCCAGCTGTATTACTGCTTTGTTCATTTACTTTATATAAGAACAGCAAAAGAAAATGCATAAACATTGGCATATAATAGCGAAAGGCAAAAGGCAAATTACATGAAATTGGGGTAAAGAGCTAGTTTCATCATATCGCAAATGGGCCATAAACGACGGCGCCAATACATTATATATATTATTACATATGCCAAATATTGGACATATGTTTCGTATTTATGTTGGGACGCTAGATTTTTATTCTTTTCGCTATTTCTCACGTAATAAGGGAACGTTCTGTCAAGGGTATTGGGCCAAATGAGCCCATTTGTATGGAAATATTACGAATTTGGTTTGTTTGAAAATATATCGGATTCTTATGTTGTAGTTTGAGCGTCGCTGAGATTGAGTTTCGACTGTATTGTAATAACTGTTTTGTTTTCGACGTTCTCGCTTGAAGATTGTGACATTGTGAATGTTCGTGGCTAAAAGTTGATATGAAATGTGATCTTAGAGTAAAATATTATGTATTGTATGTATAGGATACGTTTATAAGGGTCAATGTTATTCAGAAATGGAAAAAAGAAAATATACATATAAAAGCAAAAACATTTGAACAACTTTCACATGGAGTGATATTTAACATTCTTTGACGACAATTTATATAATTATTACATCATATAGGTATCTATTTACATTGGTTTTAATTTTAATAACATATTTATAATTTAATGTTCATTGTGTGTGTTGAAATATTTTTAAAATAATATCACTGTTTCTGATAATCTTACAATCATTATAATAGTAACTACCCTCCCAAAATTATTAAGTGAAACAAGCAAAACTATGCACACAAAATGAGCTTGATTTAAACGCACGTTATCCATATTATGTCAGTTCAGTTCGGAAGGGCATTAGAAACATCGCAATATATTCCCCGCCAATTTGCGAAGCGATATCGATCGGAATAATTAGCAATTACCACTCTATCGACCATCGGGTGCCACGTAAGCCGCTTACCAAGTTTCATGTTTTACCAATACTTGATTGAAGTAGTGGAGTTTAGAGTTTGAGAGAAACAACATTTTCTGTGAGATGGTTGTTTAGAAATTGTTCGATAACTTTATGTCTAAGTATAGTAAGGTTTTACGAATAAGAATTGGTTTATTTTTCTAATTATGGTTTCATCGCTTTGGAATTCAGCTAGAGAAATCATTTGTAGTTTTTACGACAGTAATATTTTATAATATTCATAGAAAATATACTTCTTAATCTTTAGCAAATCCAAACTCAAACATTTATTTATTTAATTAGACTTCTCCTAGAAGCACTTTTGAATCGTCGTAACATATTTTTAACATTTACCACCGATATAATATCTGCTATATTAAACTTTCATTTTGAAGTGAATGATTATATAATAATTTATTTTGTTTGATAAGCATTCTACCCAGTAACAAATAAAATGTTTGTTCAAATAATATTATCATAAATCGCTACTAAAAATAAACAGAAAAAATTCTGTCACTATGTGAAGAAGTCACTATCTTGAGAAAATGCGCAGATTCTATTGATCTTCAAACATTCAAAACCAACGTAATCAAGACATACATTTCACACAAGCTGCACGTGCCATTGAATATTGAATCAATTGCACTAAAAATTATGGAACAGATACTAAAGTTTACAACATCACAATATGCGTTATTGGGTTCCGATCGATAAAATCCTGCAGCTATAAAATCCAGTATGCGAAATTTCATTCCTCCAATAGGACCATAAATAACAAACAGCATCGAATATCTTAACTTCAGAAGTTCGTATGACAAACAGGGTGGAAAGTACAAGATTTCAGAGTTCGCAATACTTGAATCGAGTTTCGAATACTTGGAGTCTGCATAGTTCGGCGATCTGCTTCGAATTTGCTAATGAATGTCGAGTTTTAATGGTGTGTGACGGTTTGTTATATTATGTTCTTGGAAATTAAAGTGAATCACAGATAAAATAGACTGAATTCAGTGATATGGTGGTAAAATTTTGCACGTAAGCCATAGCCATTGTTTGACATTTTTACCGTTTTTATCTATACTAATATTATAAAGCTAAAGAGTTTGTTTGTTTGTTTGTTTGAACTCGCTAATCTGAGGAACTACTGGTCTATGAAAAATTCTTTCGGTGTTAGATAGCTCATTAATCGAGGAAGGCTGTAGGCTATAATATAACATCACGCTAAGACCAACAGGAGTGGAGCCACGCGGGTGAAACCGCGCGGCGCAGCTAGTAAGATATAACAGTAGATGCTCGCGTCCTCTACACGCTTTTTTTAGTAAACTTGTTATAAAAATGATTGAATTCCATTCAGCAGTTCTAGATTTTAATACATGACACTGTAACTTACAGGACTTTATTTAATACGTATACAAAAAAATAATGTTAACTATTACATAAAAGATATTATTACGGTAAAAAATTTCTTATCAGCATTGCACCACAGTTTTTTATATTACGAGTAGAAAAATAACAAAAAGCAAACGTTATAATCATATTTATACAAGTATAACCTTATGAGGTGGGTTTGAATGGAATGGAGGGAAAACTCATTCAAAGCCTCAGCCCTGATCCCAAACAAAAGGGGAAAGGGTGGAAAAATATGAAAAGCATCTAATATCGTCTTCTATTTATTTTTCCGCTAAAAAACTGATTTAAAACGCGGTTTATTCATGGATTAGGGTAAGCCTTGAAAATAAGGATTGACGAAAAATTACCAAAAGCAATGGTAATTTCATTAAATTAATTAGTTCAACGGTAATTCATTTTAAGATTTTTCTCTTCCATTTAATATACCTATTTATATTATTTATATACAAAATATGTATATTTATTCTTTACTATTCTTGATATAAATGTTCGTATTTTGAAACACAACGATAATATTTCAGTAGGTACCAAAAATAAAGTTCTAGTAATTCACGAATGTAAACAAAATATAGTTGGACAGTAAATACAATAGCACTCTGAATATTATAGGTTTAGTGCTAGCAAGTTGTGAGAGAATATTGAATAATATTCACATATCAAGAACTTTGTAACTGTATCCGTCTATTTGGTGGCTAGTGCATTTTATAAATATAAATATATAGTTAATATATAGAGCACTCTATAAAGTTTATTAAATTATTTAAATTTTTCTTGCTTTTCTTTAATTTTCTTAAACCAACAAAGTTACTTTCGCATTAATTATAGTTCAAGTAGGTAGTTATAAATTTAAGTATAAATTTTCCCTAAACATTATTAATTGAAGTCGTAAAGTACAATATAAATAATAACGGATCTGTAAAATTTATTTCTATTCTTAGTAACTAAGTATAGG
>CAJQZN010039714.1:0-17592 GCA_907164685.1 Colias eurytheme
AATTAATAAATATTTATTAAAAAAAAATTATGAGGCGTGCACTTTTGTTATATTTTGTGAGAGTCATAAATAGTTAAGAAGAGACAAGACATGGCAGTAAAATACTAATAAGATCTTTTTATTATGATTGAATGCTAACGCATTCCTAATTGCCTTCTAATAGTACATGATGACTGCGAGTTTATGAGACGACTCATAAAAACTGATACATTAGGGCAAAAGTAATTATTATAAGCAAAATAACACCATGCTATCATTAACCCTATTATTCCAAGCAAGTTTATTGTAGAATACCTATAAAGACTTTTCTATTATTTATGTTGTAAGAAAAATCGATGTCTGTGTGTATGTTTGTTCCTCAAAACTACTTTCCGACTTAGTTAAAACTTGCTCATATTCAGGATCACAATGAAGTATTATATTATTATGAAAGCGAACGAAGCCGCATGAAAAATAATTACTCTATAATCAGATATCTTCGGAATTTTCCATTTCTAAGCAACTAAATATATAGCTAAATTCGTTCAGAGGTATCACGCAATTTGCCGTTTATTCCCAAAGGTTCACCCCACATTATATAATCACCTCGCGATAGTATGTTAAGGTCAGCAAACGGTACACATCTATGTAATAAAATGTATTATTTTAGCTTCACAAATGATCGCTTATGTATGCTAATGGTATGACAATGTAAACATTACGTCTGTGCTGAAATTTTGGGAAAACAAGACGCGGTTTCCATGTTTATATTTGGTTAGTTTAGAAAAATGAATTGTCATCTTCCCGAATATTTAGACTAGCGGTCCGCCCCGACTTTACCGTATATTATAGCCTACAGATCTACTATACTTAGGGATCACTTATGTATCCAAAAGGAAATAGATGCCTGGGTTCGAATATTTAATTTCAAGTAAATTGTAATTTACTCTGTAAGCTGCCACTGAGATTTTTTTCACGGAAACCGAAGTAATCAAATTTGGAAACCGTATAGCGCTCTTTGATATGATGAAAAGAAACTCCATCAAATTTAACTGAAATTATTCCTAAAAAGTTAGATCGATTGGAAATACTACGTGTAACTCTGAGCAAACGAAATTTTCTTTTAAAGTACATCTTTATAATAATGTAGGACACTTAATTAATTTCACAGGCAAGAGAAAAAAAAGTAACAAGCTATTAAACAATACAACCGATTTTAATATCAATCTAATCAGAATCGTTTAGCCTAGATAAGATAGATACAATAACAAAACGAGACAATTTATATGAAGAAACTTCTGGCAATCTGCCAGCATCCCGCCTGCACTAAACGTACATACAAATAGACGGTATGCGCTGATATTTATGGAACTTACAAAATATACGATTTGATGTAACAACTAACACATGATCTTGTAAGATAATATAATTAAATAACTCGTATACTCGAAACACAGAAAATAACTGATGATTCCGATCAGATTTCTGGTACAAAAGATACTTGGAACTTCAAAATTGTTCGTATAAAAAACACCAGTGTTCATATGCACTAGCCTATCACGATATTATATCGTTGTTTATGTACCTATTAAATTGATGGAATATTGATACGTATGAAAACATGGCGTATATAAAATATGGATGAAATGGGCGGAGAAGAATCTCCAATTTAAAAATGAAAAACATGCAGCAGCAGCCTGTCATCTTAAAAGTGAGTCAAAAGATTTTAATGTTATTACTGAAAATGATGAAGAAACAGACCGATATCTTTTAATTAAATCTGCTATTGGGGTTTCAACCGCCTCCTCGGTACAGTGGTTGACGCGTGAGCGTAGAACCGAGGGGTCCTGGGTTCGATTCCCGGTGGAGACGAAAAAAAAAATGTCTCGGTCTGGCAGGACACAGAAGGCTGATCACCTACTTGTCCCTAAAGAAAAATCGATCAGTGAAACAGATGTATGAATAATGCATCTGCCCCCTACCCCACTACGGGGACACGGGACTTCACTTCAAAAATTGGGGTTTCAATATCAAAATTAGGAGATAAATTTCCATTCATTTCCTTATTATTCACTTCTGACATATTGAAGTATACATAAGATATGTTCAATATATTCTCTGGATGTAGATCATTACCAATTTTACTTCGAAACTACAAGGTGACTATATAGATATTTGTTGGTGACAGAATACATGGTCTGCCGCTAAAGGATAAAGTTTCTTTAACCGCTTTAAAACATAACCTCCCCTAATCACTCAGGTAGCTATTATAGTTATACAGTATGTCTGGCTTCAAGTCTACAAGTGTCGCATTGACGATGATGACGTAGGAATTCATTACACTATGCCAAGATACGTAGCGGATATTCCATTCTTAATGTGTGACGCATTTTCTTGAGGAATCGTTAAATAGTTTGATTCTGTCTGAATAAATTTGGACAGATTTATCTCTATTTTTAGAAGGAACCATAATAAATGTTCAGGTGAACGTTTTGTTAAGCTAATTGTGACGTAACAATTTTTTTCCTAATGTTAAAAGGTCGTAAGATGACGTCGTTGGTCGTAAGTGAACATTTTAGGCACTAAAAATTATATTGACATTTTATTAATAGATTTTTAGGAACGAGTAAATTATTTTTTTCTTCTGTCTCCAAATTAATCTTATATTAACCAATAGTAGAAAACTGTATGAAATAATAAATTTCAAATATTGAACTGTACTTCGGAAGTTCTAAAAATATCCAACTACTCTCGTCTCTCATTCATAAATACTACTTAATAAAAATATATCGATTCTCCATACATAAGCTGTTCATAGTCAATGTCAGAGTACACAAATACGTAATCTTGTTCAGGCCCAATCCAATTAGTAAAATGAAATCGTATTCCCAATAGCACTTCCGAGAGAATTGTGTTTTATTTAGTTTGGAAAATATATCGTACATTTGGGATAATCTATAGGTAAGATTATTCAGAACTATTGAGTGTGCGTTGTGGTTCGTATCGTTAAAATCACTGTTGGTAATGTAATTAGTGCACGAATTCATTAACCGACTTCAAAAAAAGGAGGAGGTTATCAATTCGGCCGGTATGTTTTTTTTTTTTTTTTTTTTTATGTATGTACACCGATTACTCCGAGGTTTCTGAACCGATTTACGTGATTCTTTTTTTGTTCGATGCGGGATGGTGTCGAATTGGTCCCATAAAAATTTTATTCGGAAAGGCCCAGTAGTTTTTATTTTATGAGCATTTTTGTCTGTATTTGTAAATGTTGCAAGTGCAAGTTTGAAGTCGGTTGTTTTTAACGCAGTTATTGACTTGTTTCGTAATTTATGATTGAAAGTCTTCATGCTCAATTTAAAGATCGTAAACATTTAATTTTATTGGGATAAAAAATGTTTGACTGCTTGAGTCAGTCTGACAATAAAAATGAAAAACATTGGACGACTATTTGAAAACATATTCAATTTTCTTAAAAATGTATTAGTCAGAAATTGTCCACACCAAGTCACTTTAGAAAATTGTCGCCAACCCATATAAGTTTTCTCAATGATTTCTGTGAAAATCCGTTTTACAGTTCACAGTTTTCATGCCAAATGAAAAATTAATGTTGTTTCTTTGTCGACTTTTGATTAAAAGACGCATCTTGGCTTGAATGAGAGTCGTGGATGAGAATTTATAACAATCAACAATTTTTTCCTGGTTCCTTATTATTAGAAGCATAAGGTTCAGAATGTTTCTACCTAATTAAACATTGACCATTGTCCTCAATTTGAACAGATGATCGTGTACAAATATCTTCAGTTAACATTGTTTACAAAACAATTTCATTAAGAACTGTTTAATAATTAATATGGATCCAACTCAAACACGATTATAACAGAATCACCATTCGAATAAAAAAAAGAACGTGTGTGACACCTGTCAGAAGTGAAACTTCTTTGGCAAGATTCAAAGATAACGAAAACGTCGCCTTACTCTATGACGTGACGGTAGTGCCATGACGTGATGTTATTATCATGACGCGACCTTCAAATTTTACTCTCAACGCGCCTAAATTCACTTCAAATGTAAATAAAAAAATACAAAGCTAAAATTATTTTTAGCTTTGTATTGCACGCCTCATAAGCGAAGCGTTGAGGTGGGTACTACTGTCACTTCGCGCAAAACATCTGATTTTTCAAACTTAAAATGTCTTTATGTATCATACATTGCACTTGTAAGATAATACATACACACACATATTAAGAAAAAACACTATTTTTAACGTTCATGATATTTTTGATGTCATTTTTGTTATTTAAACTAGTTAAAAAACAGTTTAAAAAAGTTCTGTCTTGGACGTCCGTGTGTCTGTATGTGCGGATCCTTTTTCTTGTTAACACGATAGCGACCGAAATACTTTACTAATCGAGTCTTTTTTTTTCTCTTACGCTTGAGTATGCTCAGGAATAGAACCCTTTCATTTTTCAGGGTCTGATTCGATGTGGTTTAATTGTTATTAAATAAACAAAAATAATAATTAATAAATATTTATTAAAAAAAAAATTATGAGGCGTGCACTTTTGGATTTTCCAAATTATTTTTTTATTCAACATCGATCTTCCCATGAAAGAAGTGACAAACATAGAAAACACGTTCTAACTGAGAACCTCCTTATTTGTTACTTTCCTATTAACATATGGATGGTAATTTTTAGTAGGTGGCTACCAAATTGTCTGTGACGTAAATCCATAACACTCCGTTACTCGATTTGTTTTCCCACGTCACAGAAAGGTTAAAATCCCGAATGTATAATATCTGCTGGACGGAAAAATGCTAATGCCATTCGAATATCACGTTCCTTGTGATTGTTCAGAATTTATTGTCTTTCTGTGATTTTATGGCCATATTTGTATCGAAGTGTATCGAGATCGATTGCATCATGTGAAAATGTGGATACATTATCTTTTTTAATAACCTATTCAGATTCTTCGTGTTTACTATTTTAAATGTCAACTTTATTTTTATCTGTACTAGTTTTATAAACAGGAAACATATTTTGGTTGTTTGTTTATTTACATAGAGTAGGTTTCGAAACTACTGTATCATTTTGAATAATTCTTTCACCATTAGAAAGCTAAATCATCCCCGGTTAACATAATATGCTAGGTATCTACAATGTTTAAAAGAATATCTACACCCGACGGAACTGAGGCAAACAACTAAACATGGACTGTTTAGCGGTACATAAATTGATGTAATTTGATCAAAGTAGTCACAATTCACAAATTAAGATGGCTGACAAGCTTAATTCACAACTAGTTAACATGATGAGCAAACCCTCTCATCAATAGATCATAATGCTATTTAAAACTATTACAAATACATCAGATAAGAACGGCTAACGTAACATTGTCTTTGTAGTATTGAATATTAATGAACTAGCTGTAATTAATTCGGTGTTTCTGGGTGATAATGGAAACCAATAATTGAAATTGTTAAAGGGTATTGTATTGGTACATTTAGAATGCCAACGTTATACTTTTAGAATGAGATTTTGCGTGGGTTTCGACTGTATTATTTCTATTTTCGAATGGAACGGCCCCATTACATAACAGTTTTGTTACAATTGCTTCGTAAATATTCAGTTTACCTTTAAGCCCTATCTCAACTTACTCGAAAGGTCTAGTATTGTTTTTGAAATTACTTTTAGTACCGTATTTACTTTTCTTAATAAGTTAGACTGCTAAAGCTTTACCCAGTTTTGAATCAAAAGCAATTGTTTGAGTTTTCAAAATAGTAGTAGGACAGTTTTTTTTTTTAATAAAATTAACGAAGTAAGAGTTTCAAACACATAGGTACAATTGTTACATTCTAACTTCTCAAACTCAAACATTTATTTATTCAATAAGACTTCTTCTAAGCACTTTTGAATCGTCATTAAATATTTTTAACATTTACCACCGATTCGGAAAGCAGTATCTATGGAGAAGAACCAGCAATAAACTCCATCAACCTTCTCCTATGTTTTCATTTTATTTTAAAATCTGTTAATTCAGCCATTCAATACATAGTTACATACCCCAAAACCTGACCATTGTTCAGTTGTTCCGGAGACTTGACTTGCGAGAAAGTGACCTTGTCGTTGATCTCGCCCCTGCTCCCTCGGCTGATCAGCGGCAGGTGGATCTGGGTGCCCTTCGACTCCATCTTCTTGCCTGACGTCATCGCTGCTGGACCATCCTGATGATATCTCTGGAAAAACAAAACGTATGGGTTAGGAAATAGGGATTATATTATCTTGAAATTGTGCATATACACTAAGTTATAAATAAAATAAAGAAAACTGAGCGTGAAAACATGCGTCTATCTACTGTAGTTGTTAATTAAAAAAAATTCTCTTATTTTTTTAAGTCAATACCAAAAAGCTATTTATGCTTATTAATTTATTTATTACATTGACATTTAATTAAAAATAAGTCATTTCCGATGTCTAGTAAATTATATAAATATTATGCAATATAGATTTCCAAAAATAGATTTATTTTGCATACCGGGACATTATTAAAATAGCGTAATTTGCAATGATATAAAAAATATATAGAACGACAATCCCAGCTAAGTTTTAAATGACCCTCCATTAATGGGTTTACCAATGTCCTATAAAATAGCATTTACCCACCCAGGAATACATGCAGAATTATTCCATTTAGAATTTAGATCAAGCACTAATTAGATTTTTTCCAGCAACACGCATCATTAAGGTGCTATACATTCTAGTTCAAATAGTCAAAAGCCAATTAGTTTGACATAGTTGGAAGTAACAATGATAAAAATAGCCAGAGTGGTAGCTCCCACGCAAGAGGGTAAAAAGGCGGGGGTAGAAATGTTATAGTACTTTGTCTGTTTACAGACGCCCACGTCTCTGAAATATGGCATCAAAGTTGATGAAACTTAAACCATATTTAAGCCTTCTATATAATGCATTCATTGCTGGAATTTAGATTTATATTTTACGCAGAATCCTAAACATTTTCAACATATTTAATTTTAATGTGTTGTGCGTCCCGCGAGATTCTAACTTTGTAAAAAATGTCATGACATTTACCCTCTCACCTTTGTTAACAATTAACTTTGTAATTATTCCTCTAATGACATAACATAAGCTCGAGTTTTAACGTCTCATCCTTTATCATCGTTATTAAATTCTGTATTTTTTAATATTTTATTGAGGTATCTCTTACCGACAGTTTGTCAAATTAATTTCCAAGAAGAACTTAAATTACTGAATACAACGATAACTTCACAAAGACAAATAATATCCACCAAATGATAGAATTAAGAATTCAAAAACCAATTCTTTAGTTAAAATCACATTGAGCACTATAAGCCACGACGTCTATGGAACAAGTTGCAAGCAATTTAGTAGAACTAAGTTAACTAAGATTAGAGCTAAGCACTAGACATAATTAAACTCAATCTAGATTCTAATCAAGTCAAGGAGACAGTTGTAATTAGTTGTCGTGTTGTAGTTGCTGAATACAATAAAATTGATACCATTTAATATGGAGCAAAAAGAGATTGGTCAATGAATATCAAGAATTTGGGGCAATCAATCACGATCCACAAAACGATGGTAGGCAAAAAATGCTCTAATAAAAATATATTAGTTTTTTATTAAACCTTAACACCATTTACTTGTTATTTGATGTCACTAAGTAAAATTTACTTAGGTAAAGCCCATTTCTAGACTAATCTAACCACAATTTGGAAATACAGACAGTTTGTATAATATTCTCGTAAATCTGAAAATTGAGGAGATACTTCGTGGTAAGTCACTCCCTCATAGACCAAAGAAAAATAACGTGTACACTGTAGGTAGAAACTATGAATTATGCCACTGCAATTACAGTTCACGAGCAGATTGTCCAACTATTTATGTACAATTCGCAAACAAATTTGTAACATTAACTCTAACAAATTTGCGGTTAGTCGCAGATGCTGCCATTGAGAATATTAGAACGTTGGCAGATATATGCTAGGGAATAAGCCTGGATAACCTTATCGTATAATATTTTCTACGATAAAACGTTTTTATAAAGAAAATATCTTCTGTTAATCGTTTTGTGAAATAGACGGTAATGCTGTTGACAATTTCTTTTAATCTAGTTATTATAATAAAAATTGATCAGGGAGTTATATATAAGAGAGAAAGAATAAACATTGTTTCATAGAAGGCACTAGCTAGCTTCTTTTATAATACATTGTACCTAATTTTAAGGGATAATTAGTCTTATTAAATCTGGTGTTGACTAAATAATAAATAAATCACATTTCTTCGTAAATATGGAAAGAACAACATTGTAAGAAACTTAGCGATAGTTTTTAAGTTATTTATTCATAAGCCATAAATATTGGTAAACTATTAAAATGTCACACGCCTATAAAGGGATTATAAATAAGTTGCAAAAGATGAAATATGATTATAATACACAAAGGTCAAACTGCATAGGTCGATCGCTGGCCCTGTAACATCGTTGAGAAGGGACGAAGGTCGACAATTTCTATCTCATATATTACTTAATCGAATTTTTATCAAAAGCTCTTTACTGACGCCTAGAGATAAATTCTTAACGCTTTTCTGCGAACTATAAAGGAGGCTTCAGATCGTTTTTTCTTTGGGATGATACATTTAATCCTCTTTACTTTTGGCGTTAAACGAGTCTTTAGAATGTGTATGAGTTTGTAAATAAATTAATCCTCTTTTAAATGTGTCTGTTGAAAAGTCTTTACCAGTTTTTGAATTGGTAAAGAAAAATTCTATATGAACGACGAATTTTTCAAAGTGAATACCTAATTCAAGAATATTTTTGAAGAATATCATAAATAATTACTTTTTTTATAATTGAATGTTCAAATAAAATTTAGCTGTTTTTGAATAATTTAAATTCGTTCTCAATGAACTTGTCCTTTATCAGAGACAATCTCAGTACAATTACCGTCTTTCAAAATCGCATGACTAGGGCATGCAGAACCGGATCCGGTTCCAAGTTTCTGAAACCCGGTTCCAAATCGAGCTCAGAACCGGGTAGAACCGGGTTACCCGGTTCTTTTATAATACTTCGGAAAAAATACGAAATTAAACAAAAGTAACTATAAAAGTACCTGATAGGCCTTTTATTTTACGCTGCTTGTGTCTTATTTCATTAAATTAATAAAGAAACAAAATTTCAATACTTCTCTTTATATTTTATCAGTCTTATAAAAGTACCTTGGCCCTTAGTCAAACGTCAGTATCGCCAAGTAATAGAAATTGCTAACGCTAATTATTGACATAAGCTCATGATATTTTGGTAATGGTTCGGTCACACTACCAACGACGATGACGACCACGACCAAAATTCAAATCTTGCCAAAATTTATTCAAAATAAAATATTTAAATCTCCCGTCATTACGGTACTTGGAAAAAAATAATTCGAGGTCAATTAATAAAAAAAATAGTTTTTTTTGCGATTTTCGCCGAGACGGTAAGTTTATTATACAATCACCTGGAGGCTGAAACCAAAATTGTACATCATATAATTATCTATAAAAAAGGTTAAATACATTTTTTCCTAGGAGCTACCGTTTCTACGAAAAACCTATTTTTTATCCATTGATCTCGAAAAAATTTTTTTAATTGTGTTTTGCACAATTTATTTAATTTCGACTGGATGAAAATTTTGTTCGTGGTCGTCGTCGTCGTTGGTAGTGTGACCGAAACCTTAGGCAAAACATCATACGCTTATGTCAATTTGTATCGATAGCGTATTCTATTCCTTAGCGTTTTGACGGTTGTCTCGGCGCTCTTGTTATCATAATATCACATAAAAACATGAAAAGTACCCAGCTGTAGGTTTTAAGTCCCATGCGAATGTCGAAATTTGCGAAAATTTTCAGCATTTACGGCTGTATCTTTTGATGCGTTGGCTTGTGAGTTCGACTTTTTCACATAAAAAGGACCGAAGACTTGAGTATTCGATATAAATTTCAGCTTGATACCAAAAACAAAAACATGACTGGATCATTATATGAATCAGTAAAATTAACAGCTTTTCAAATTCACGAGAAATCTAATAAAAATATTTCTGTAGCCTAATTTTTGTCATTTTCGAAGCCTAATTTTTTTTGGTAATACAACCGTAGGAAACTTACAGCATCTAAGCTTAGACAACCAATCGGAGCCACGCTTGAGGCGTGGTACGAAAATTCGCGATGCACGTGAGTCTGACGTTGCCAGATACAATAAATTTGGTAAAATAATGCAGCAAAATATAAATAATACTTAATATTTTAATATTTTGGTCGGAACCGGGAGAACCGGGTTTCATACTATTCAGACCCGGTTCTCAAGATCATCAAAAAACCCGGGTTTACTCGGGTTTTTCGGAACCGGGTAAACCCGGGTGCATGCCCTACGCATGACAGAGATAAACACCTGTGTTCCCTTATCACTTGTAAAAACAAATTAAATCAAGACGGTTGTGATGAAAAATGAAAATATTTAAAAAGATTAATATATAACAGGTTTTACATTTTTAAATTAGGCGTCAAAGCAGAACATTATTTTATGTATTGTGTTAAAATTTGAGTTTTTTTTCATTTTCTATATATGGTTTTTTTATGGTTTTTACCTACTTATTATAATTTTTTAACTGTTTAATTTATTATTTATATTTATTTTACTCTAGTAGTAATAACTTTTATTAAAGCATTCGACAATACATAATATGTATATAACTACTATTTTTTAATTGTTCAACTGCAATACCAATATTATCCCGGATAATCGAAAATTTTGAGAAATTAAGATAAAATGCCAAAATAATATATATTCAAATTATTTATTTATGAGTCAATGTAAAGCGATCAAAAAAACAATATCATAATGATTGTGTATTTTAATAGCAAAATTTCGGTGCATGTGTGCGCGGCGCGCGCAAGCGTAAAATTTGTACTTTTAAAAAAATCTATACTATAAACATAAATATAATAATATATATAAAGCTGAAGAGTTTGTTTGAACTACTGGTCTGATTTTAAAAATTATTTCGGTGTTAGATAATAGATAACCCATTTATCGAGGAAGGCTATGGGCTATATATCATCACGCTAAGACCAACAGGAGCGGAGCAACGCGGGTAAAACCGCGGGGCACAGCTAGTTTCGTATAATTCATCTTAAAGTTTACTTTATTTACTTTTCAGATACCGTTTAATGACTGGGTCGTTGGGCTTACGGTCATTGCCCTCGACATTTCTCAAGTGTTCAAGCCTTTGATACTGAAATAATTACTTGAACTTTGTACGATCTGTGACGAAATTAATGGGATTTGAAAGGGCAATTATAATTAAAGGATATTGTGATAATTTATTCAAAGAATAGAAATTAGAGCGATGTTTTAAAACAATATTCCATTGACGTCTTTGTATGCCATGATGTTGTGCATTTCTTTAATATCTACTAGATTAATTTATATATACTAATATTGTAAAGCAGATTATTTTGTTTGATTGTTTGCTTGAACATTCTAATCTCAGTAACCACGGGTTTTATTTCACTGTTAGATAGTCCATTTATCGAGGAAGGCTTATAGTCCAGGATCCTTCGCCCATTTTTGCAAGTGATTACTATCAAGCTAATTTTCCGTGAGTAGCTTTATATTGATGAGACGCCCAATAATTTCATGTACGAAACTCTCGATTGCGGTAGCTTACAGAGGTAACAAGGATAAAATTTTTTGATTTGATGGTTCTCAAATAATAATAATATTACTTTTAAAAGATCTTGGTTTCAGTAGTTTATCCTTATGCGTCAATATACATATCTACATAATATGTGATAACGTATCATAAAGCGCGGATATCACGATTATGCCTAATTACGCTTGTAACATCTCAGATTTTCTTTTTTGATTTAATTCCTTTGAGAATAACTTTTATCATTACATTTTAAATTTCCATAATTATCTGTATTATTTGCGTGATAAAATTATTTTAAATATTGCTATACCTACGTTGGAAAAATCTCCCTTTCTGTAATGTACGCAGTTGTCTATGTATATTTTGCTTTGCTAGTAAAAGTCGTTTAAATAACCCCGTAAAGGTAAAATCCAATTTCCAATTATATTAACTCTTTAGTAATTCGTTATAGAGCCAAAACTAATGCGTATCAAATTATCCAACTCGCAAATCAATTTCATTTTAATTTTTAATGCTCAAAAGTAACTGAATCTTTGGTTATATTTAATTCACATATTTTGTGTGCAACATGGCTCATAATAATTTATAGTCCTACATTATCGTGATACTTTAGAACATTAGAGAAGCCATAAATTTCCATAGCAGAAGAGTATATGCTTTCACAGGATAATAAATATATGGCTTCCATGACGCCTGTCACCTCTTATCCATGTTTACCTACTCTTAAAAATATATTTTAAATATCTTTGATTTTAATCACCAAACACAAAAGCGTGGGTATCTTAGCAGAAATATATCTCTAGACTACTAATCGTACAACCATAAGCAGTCGATGTCTTTAAAATAACAATTAAAGCAGAGCTTAACTCCTAGCTCTTAAATCACAAACTACCCTACTTTCCAACCATTAAGGATATTAATAACAGTGATGATGATGGTAATTATAAACAAGCTAATAATCATACTAATAATGAACGAGATCGTGCAGATCATGATTTAATTCGAAACCATACCTGCAACCACGTACCACCAACATTTGCAAACATCACAGACACAGAACACACGACCACCGAACTAAAGAGTAATAAGAATACTGATTGCTTAATCAAATCTATCTATATCGGCTTAGTAACTCATTAGCGACTTTCGATTATTACTATGTATTGCTGATAATGATTTTTAATTGGAGACATAAAAGGACAATCATACTCGTGACGTGGGTGGACAATGAGAAATGCTGCATTGCTTCTCCAGGATATATCAATTATGTTATTGACATAGTAATATTATGAGAAGACACGTGTTCTAAAAACTGCTTTTCTAAACAAAACTTTACAGGAGAACAGAACTTAAAATTTTCTAAAGTAGCGTGAGTGTATAATTTCAAAGAATACAATGCAGGTAAACACAACACTTCATCAGGCAGCACTGGGATCTTGGACCATGAAATTTTCGAAAGTTCCGTAAATGTACAATTTTTAAGAATAGAAAGAATGAACGAATCAATGTCGTTAATAAAACAAAAAACAAAAGTTCTTTTCGTGCGATCTTCATGTCACTCATGTATTTAATTTTCAAGTTCAATAAAGCTTTTAGAAGTATTTAATTTCTCTTTGAATAGGTCAATTATCTTCTGAACATTTTAATCCACTATTTTACCAAGAAAATCAGCTGCTTTCAGATTTGTGTGAAATTGTTTAGTTTCATAGTTGCAGGCTCAGACAGGCTAATTTCATTACAATCTTTCCTGTCTACAATACAAACAATTAATTCGTAAATTATCATTTCAACTACCGTAACACACAATTATAGCATATCTTATATCACACCACAGATAGACACATTTCAACAAACAGGCAATGCTCAGCCTTCGCCGTGAGCGGGGTTGTATATCGATCACTGATAGGATGCTACGTAAGCAGATTACCATCTCTAAACTGAAGGTCCTTGATATGGTAATTATGTTCAACTGTATCCGTGACTTTGTTCTTGTTATCATTTTGGGTATTAGGGTTCTTTGTGTAATTCAGTAATTTCATAGTATAAAGCAAAGTCGTTTCTCGTGTCTGTCTGAATGTTATTATAGATCTTCAACGCATTTTGATGCAGTGTTTCTAATTGATAGAGTGGTTCAAGAGGAAGGTTTTATTATTTAATCCATCAGTCCTCGGAATCACAGACACAATAGAAAATCTATTGTGTCGCGCCCCGATCGGGGCTTACGGTGGTCAATGGGATAATTTGTTAAGTTTAAGACAACGCGGGCGAAGCCACGGGCGGAAAGCTAGTATAGCAAAAGTATTATTAAAAAGTACTTATAGACACAAAGCATGGAGCATTGGGAACTCAATGGAAATTCCAATAAATCTAATAAATCGAGTTAATTAAACTATCCATTGTTTTGTATATGTATCATGATTATGTATACGAAACATCGCTTGACTACAAATGATTGGTAAATTCAACACGATAGTCCGCATACAATTCGTTCTTCACATTAATTGCCTCCAATCTAGATCAATTTGTACTATGATTACTGAATGCGAGTTCATTCCAAGCAGAGACGTCGCCGCCAATCTATATTTCAGAGAATTCTGACTCTTTGTTAAGTACCTAGATCAGGCTTTCCGTTGATACCCCTTTATATATAATTCGATTTACAACCCCGGCTTAAATCTATTTATCTCCCGAACCCTTTGGATGACTCTGCTCATATTCGAACACGAAATTGTATTTACCAATACCAAATTCGAGATTATCTCTTGTTTAAATACCCAGAATTTAATACAATCCCTGTAAAAATTGAAACCAATACATGTTATAGTTTTATGTGACCACACTCGCTATAAAGTCCTCGTCTAGCCAACGAATACATCGAGTTTTACACTCTAAATGCCTAGACGGTTTTATCGATTCCAATTATGTAATTTCCAATTGCGCCTATCTAATTTGTGGTTTAACCGATTCACAATCCCACCGTTTCTCACAATTTTTATACTACGCCTTAACTTTTTAATTCTTTAAGCCTTAACTTTTTAATTCTCAGAATTGTTTCAGTATACGTTATGCATAACCAGCAAAGATGTCCTATAACAATAACTTACATCACTAAAAAGCTTTTTAAATGACGTATAACAGTGTCGCGGTGACAAGCTTGTTGTATAATAGCGTTTAATGAGATGATTTTGCTCTATAATCATACACAGCAAATTTGTCCCATAACAAGGTGATGTAAACATTTATATCACTATTTTATATGGCGTTTATAGAGCAGCTCTTATCCAGATTTTGGTACAGCAATAACAGGACGATATTATCACATAACAGCGCTGGTGGTCTCTTTTTTACAGCAAATTAGTGCAATAAACGATTCTAGGGTAACCTTTATAGTCCCATGCCTATAGAGGCGTAAAAAAATCTACAATAGGACAATTTAGTGTTGTAATGGTTTTCCTTATTACTATTATAGCACTGTGAATCTTCATGGTTGCTGAAACTCCATAATACAGCAATTAGGTGATATATCCGAGTTTTATATCACTTCTTTGTAACCTAATTGAATTATATTAGTGTTTTTCTGCCCATTATAACGCAGTGGTTTAATAGCTGAGTGGTCAGAGTTATAGGACTGATTTACTGTATAAAAGAGTTAATAACTCTGTTATGTAACAAAAACGGCGTATTAATGTAGTAAAATGCGACACTTACGAGAGATATACGGCCTATAAGAGAGTTTCTTTCACTTTAAAACAACAAAAACCTGCCATATTGTCAGCACCGTCTCGTAAATAAATGAAGGGTTCTATTTAATAATCATGGATTGAATGAATTTAAAAAAATCGCAGCTTCAGTAACGATTGACACCAGACAAATTCAAGGTGAGGCTTCGAATACGGACAATGATTCCGTACAATCTGTTACATCCTATGAACAAAACCAAGTTAACAGCCATCATGTGGTTTGTGATAATTCAGAAGCAGACCATTCAGACACTAGTGTTTTGCTTGATACTTCGGGATCGGAATCTAAAAATCGGAATTTACACTAGAAAATACAAAATAAAACATGTTATGGGTTTTCTATTTACATCAGGGAACCCTACTAATTTAATCCAGTATATGGCATGACAGTTGTCAAAACTACGTTCGTTTGCGGACGTATAATAGCCACGGAGTTGCTATTTGGCATCCTATACAGCAATTTGGTGTAAAATTAGTTTTTTAATTACTTAAAACTCAATAATTCGAGGGGGGCATGAAAAAAACAGCTTAATTATGCATATAATCTATCAGTAAAATTTCATTCACAAGTCAGTTTATGTATCTAACATAATTAACAGTGTAACAAAAATTAATATTCGACACCACGATGATGGTTCCTATAACTAGTCATTTACTCGTATTATTAATTGGTACACGATTTACCATTTTGTATTATAATTATAGCGTCGCAGTGACTTGTACATCGCAACTTCGTGCTACAAAAGATTTGCGGTTACTCTTAAAACACAACTTCGCGCTGTAACAGCATCGCGGTTCCTTTTATATCACTACTTCGCTCTATAACAGCATCGCGATTCTATAAGTGTACTCTTCTATAGGTCCAATTGGCATCTGAGTTGCTGCTACAGCAACACAATACCACCAAATAGCTTTATAAATGCGCCACTTTGGGGTTTATACAACGTTCTTATCACCCTTATAGGACTACCAATTAGCACCTCTGAAACGTTCTTATCCCTTCTATAGAGCAACGATTTGCTGGTTGGGATGTTGTCATGAAATGTTATTATCCTATTAGTTGTATTTTACATGTTCACTGATCGATCATAAGCACCTGTATACAGATACTAATATCCTTTTATTTATGTATGAATCAAAGTCTGGATTTCGATATCGGTCAAACTATCTATTACAACATTCGCAACAAGATTATCTTCTGTTTATACGCAGGTGTTTACTTGACATTTACAATTTTGCTCTTTAAATAAGTGTATACTAATTATCTGTCTTAATCTGAGTATTTCAAGGAATATGAATCCATTAGCAACAGGATATATGGAGTAATAACGAAATAAATTATAAAAATAGATAAATGCAGAAAATTATTGACTTGATTAGCGCAATAGGTGTGTACCTTGTCTTCATATGATAAACTAACAGTGTTCGAAACTCCTTGCAAAGGATCAATCTTAAAATTTAATTAATGTATTTACCCATCCGAATATCCTGCCACCCACATGACATCGTGGTATACCACTAGTTTCAAGATAAGACCGACCTTTTATCACAATTTAACAATTATTATCATTTCTAATCGTGAATATTAATTTGTAATGAATAAATAATTGTAAAATTAGCGTATTATTTCTAAGACTGTTTATTTTATAAATAATGCTGAAGGCCGCAAATTAATTATAAGCTTTATAAGAGCTTGATTGATATAATTGGTCTTGTTATTTTCAGACTCGGGTCAAATTATATTTCGTTCTCTACATCATTAAATGTTTTCTTTTTTAATTCCCTAACTACAATTATCTACAAGAATATACATTTTTAATCGCTACTACTGTTAACAGATAAATTATGTGTACGATAAAATCAGTCTAGTCGTCCTTTTATGTAGTTTAAATATGTATTGTATTTTCTATTATTTATATTTGCAATATAATCCGTTCGTTGTTCATTCAACCCCTTTATATTTATTGGTTCAAGCTCCAACTACCCGCATAATGTATCCTATGTCACTTTTCTATCCTACCAAAATACATCAGACTTCAGACGTTGAAGATGTATAAATATTAATATGAATGTTATTAATTGTACTACAAATGATACACAAGTAGACTGGGGTAGAAGCCTTTGAAAATAATGAAAAGATAAAAAAAAT
>CAJQZN010039714.1:22592-35336 GCA_907164685.1 Colias eurytheme
TCCGACTGCGATTTTTTTTTGTTTCAAAAATTATCTACTCTAGTCTAAAGGGCTTCAACATTTGAACTTAGGAAGTGATTACCAGCGAATACCCTCCAATGTTTTACATAAGTCGTGACGCAATCAGTACTCACGTACCGAGCTAGTACAGGTAGGGGATCGATATCGTGGCGACGTAAATTCATTAGGATTTTCTTTGTCATGTTGTGGAAAAGTTTGTGGATCTGACACTTTTCTTAAGATTTAAGTAGAAGGTAGATATAACGCTGTGTCAGAATACTTAGTTTTGTTTCGATTTCATGTTGAGTGATATGATCGAAGTGTGATCAAACTTTATTATCAAATAGATTTTTAAAAAATCTACCTTTGGCTTTATATCTGGTTCTATCATGATTGTTATTACGGATCTCAATAAACCTGAGATTACTAAAAACGTTACAAATGCACAAGATAATAATAGAAATGCAGATAGACCTCAGGCTGTTGAAATTGTAGAAGTACCAACGTAACTATTTCTTGGCACCAAGTAGGCATTCAAATGAGCATAATAAAAATAACTTTGACCTAAAAGAAGAATTAAAAGATAAAAAGATTTTGAGAAATTGATCGATATGCTCTCTAGCATCAAATTTCTATTTTATGATTACGACAGCATAGATTAACAAGTGTAAAACATTGATGATGATTTAAATATCTATTAACATGAAACATAAACAAATGACAGTGTTACAAGAGGTCATAAAATTGACACCATCAAGGTAAACCTTGTTATCTATTGCTAAATGTAAACGTTGTATTGTGACTGAAGTCTAAAGTCCTACTTTGTTAAACACTCGACACACATAATATGTACAGTTAATATCAAAGGTTATGTAGTATACATATACACATCATCATCAGCCCATATACACTCAGCAGTGTTCCCACTGCTGGGACACGGGCCTCCTATGAGGGTACAGACCATAATCCACCACGTTGGCCAAGTGCGGGTTGGCGGATGTCACATGTCAACGAACTTTTGATTTTAAGACATATCGGTTTCCTCACGATGTTTTCCTTCACCGTTCGAGAAGTGGTGATGTTACAACATGCGCAGATAAATTGAAAAATCAATATATTTCCTGAGCGCTCACCTGGTCTCGAACCCCGGACTTATCGATTCGAAGTCTGAGGTCTCACCACTGAGCCACCACTGCTCACATATACACAAATATATTACATAAGCTGGCTGGTCCCATACAATTGAGGTGAGCCTATTGTCATAATTCAAGTGTAATTCAGTGGATTCGACGACCACTAGAACCCCTTGTGGCTATTATATCAAGCTATACAAACGAGTATATGTCATGTATAGTTATGTGATATATTATGAGGATCATGGACGAACTAGCAACTAAGATATTTTTACTAACATTATAAATGCGAAAGTGTGTTTGTTTGTTTTCTTTCATGTCGAGACGGAAATGATTAGTAGTCTAGAGAGTGACATAGGCTACATTTTATTGCGACGAAATATCTCATTGCTATGAGTATTTGCTGTGAATACGCGGGCGGTAGATTCTTCAAGATTCACATAGTACCCTTGATCATGGATAACTCTCTTGTCACTTATGACGATTATATCAATAGCTACAGTTTTGTCCCTGATACACCAAGGATCTAATTGAAAAGATTAAGGATGATTAATTATAGATTCTAGAGCATGCCGTATAAGTGTGACTTGATAAGCAGATGAAGCATATTATAAAATAGCATGCATATTAGGAAGCTGCCGGTTTTCCTTATTGTTTGTTAAAGGTTATTGTGGCAAATGTTTCTGATATACACTTAGCAATTAGAAATACAGTCAGAATGCGAAACATTTGTCCAGGTAATGAAAGCATTGATTCTGATAAAATTTATCTACTATACTTTTATCTTTATTAAGATTTATGCGTACTTAAGATTAAATTCAACTGAATTTTGAAACGAATATTTTATAATCAATTGTAGTTTTTATTTAATTATAGCTGTGACTAAAAAAATAGAAGATATTACTTTTGAAAGATGTTTGACTAGGAAACGTCTTGAAGGGTAAATATTGTTGATATTATTAAAGGACCAGAAATCAAACTTCTACAAATTCGGATTCGAACTTCTGACAATGATCATGCCAAAACTCTACTCACTGAACACTGAATGATACAATGTTTATCGGTCAAAGTCTCAAGATAACTGTTCGTAGATAATAGCATTATCACAAAGCAACAATGTATCTATACATATACTGATTTAGTGATAACGTAATTCGCCAAGATTATTAAGGGAAATTTTGATAATCAAAAATAGCTACTTGTGCTGTGTGATATTTCATTAGTCTCAGTAAATAAAGTCGTGTTTTATTCGCATCAGCTGATTGATGACGTCACCAATAAATTGTGTCGTAAGGGAGCTGGAGTTATCAATAGTTCAATGTCACGGAGGTATGGTACACTTGATGTTTTTAAAATGTGTGGGTACTGGGTAAGCAACTAAAAGCGTGGTCAGGTTAAGATAGATAAACGCTTAGTGGCAATTCTTCAGAGCGTACCAGCTCTATGAATCGGTTGCATGGAATTAATTTGTTGGATAATTTATTTAGCTAAGTGGAACAGCATTCGGAAGTTAACGTATCAAGTCTGACAACTTGTTGGCCACCAACCAAATAGTTACGAAATACAGGACGTAAGCAAGGATCTAGTTTAAAGAAGTGGCAGAAATACGCTTCCATTTTATTCCAGAGCATAAGTAAATCATTAATTTTTATACATATTTCATAGGTAGTTTAAATAATATAAGAAATTGAGCGTGGGAACAGCAAAACGTGATTTAGAAATGTTTATTTTTATTTGATTTGAAACGTTATATCAGAGACATTGTCAATCGAACAGACCTTTCTCTCGCCTATTGCTATAGGTTATGAGTCAGCCTGGTTATTTACATAACAAGCTCCCTTGTCCGTACGTTTTAAACATATTTCTGCAGACACTTATGATTTGCCTATGTTTATTTATATGCTTTTGGAATTAGGACCATAAATTTATTGGTTGAGAGACGAGTTTTCAACAACAAAATCAACGCTCCTGGTATCCACAGTATTTCCTTTGCAGACTTTTGAAGTATTGCAGATCTTTACCGCTATACTTTGGAATATACAATCATAAATTAACTAGCGCTAAGTTCAATTTTGAATAATAAGTTTTTAACACAACCAGGGAATACAACGTCGTTTGAAGATTTTTAACTGTATTCTTTCCAGACAAAAGGCTCAAAATGGATCCTTACGAAATTGTTTTGGCTAAAACAGTTGGCGTTGTTGAGTGATAAATGACGTCTAAGGAATAACCTTTTGCTCTTAAAGATACAAACATAAAAGATGTACTTCAAGAGACGTGGAGTAAACGAATAAAGGTATTAAGTTACTGTATAACGATGACTCTTTTATTATTTTGTTTAAGTCTCCTATATAAGTTTGTTTTCTTAGTGAATATGAAGCAAATTCAGAAAAGGTAAACGTATTCGTCAATAGTTCGTTTGTGTCTAGTTATTGAAGCTTCGCGTTTCAAATAATAAGCAGAGAACACTTACTGCTTTTAATGAAAATAATAAAATATGTAGTATTAAGGAAAAATGAATCCTTATCGTAGATCAAACTTTTGTTCCATGTAACTGGGTTTTGAAATTACTAAATCAATTTGATTAAAGCCGAAAGGACATGCAATATGGTACTAACTTCTGTAGCTACATCCAAACTGATAATTACATTATTTGTTAAGTATTAAGAAAAAAATGATAAGGAAGATAATATAGGTGCCATTATGTACAACGGCTTTGTTCTAACAACGTGCACTATAGCCCTTCACCAAGGTGAATGTACTTTGTGAATTTTACATCGCTCTGCAGTTTACAGTGCATCGCATCGTGCGTGCAATGTGCACCTAGATGCTCTGCGTTCAGAAATATAGACGTAATACGTTCCATAAAACTGCCTCTTTTTAAAGTTTTAGCATCTGATTAACTACAGTTTGATAATCTTTTAAAAGCCAATCTAAAACAATTCCAACAAATAGTTTCTAAAATGAAATATGTATTGAAATAATCATAAACATTTTAAAATATGAGTATCTTTTGAAATGCCAAGAATATTTTACACGAACCATCAAAGTCATTTAACTTTTACGGTTATTATGCTATTTCTCCTATCCAATGTTTATATTGTATTCGCGTTATTTATAATCTTCTCTTACTTCAATAGCGTGACAAACTTTTATTGTCGTAAGATGTACCAACTCGTTAGTCTTAAAATGGGTACCTACTACCTATATAAAATTTTCATTCAAATGACGAATAAAAAAACCCACTCTATTATATTATGTATAATGCCGGACATACTTAATATCTAAATTGAATATTATCATAATTGTTATTTTTGTAATCTGATTATTGGAAAATTTAAATGCATGTGATAATATGATTGTAATTGTATTACAATACCTGCATAAGGTTGCTTATATGTAAAAATAATAGTTAAAAAAACTAAAAAACACGCTTTTTATAGAAAACCGAACTAAAAAAATAGAAAATATTTTGCAAATTGAAAAATGGAATAATTTTATCAAATTAGTGTATTGTCATCGGTCCTCAATAAATCTACAAAGTTTGAACGAAATCTGGCCGTTTAAAGTGGGTCAAAATCGCGCCCAAAGAAGTCGGTTACAATTCTTACAAACATACAGGTGAAGCTAATAAAAAGCGTGTAAAAATGTATTGGTATGAAATAAATTATTTGAATTTTAATTTTGAATTTGAATAGTACAAAGGACAATTTAAACGTAACCATAAGGTTATTTTTCTCTTACGATAAGTGATAATTGATTAAACAAAACACACATGTTATTAAAACACCTTTTCCATAACAATGGCTTAATGAATATCATTGTCATCTCGATATGCTCTTGCTCGATAATTACTAAGTTTATTGTATTTGCATAGCAACAGCTTGTGAATTAAGAAAATAAATTAAGGACAATTTGCGTTTGCAACCGATATGTTTTGACTTTTATTTGATTTATATTAACGTCTAGAAACCCCGTACTTGAAAAATTCTCATCCAATTTTGTTGTTACGTTGACACTCACAAACTTTGAACGCATTTGGTTGAATTATGATTTATGGAACCTTGGCAAAATAAGCTTTTTGTTTAGACAACACGTCGCTCAGCGTAGCCTTGGAAGAAAAGTAGTAAAGTGTGAAATTATTAAAATGAACATATTATTATAGACTATAATCACTATTTATATTGGTTGCTACTTGCTGCCTTTCTCTTGTCATTTAGTGGTATGAAAAATACATATTCGATTCTCAAACCTACCCGATATGCGCACCACATTTCATGAGAATCGGTGAAGCCGTTTCGGAGGAGTTTAAACTTAAAACACGAAAATTTTCTATATATACCTATATATACACAATACACATATAACATGTATGTGCGTATGTATTACACAACAATGAAAAAAATATGTTAATAACGTTTTATTAGAACAAAAACATTGAGATTTCCGTTATGTTTGCTGATAACAATGAACTGACGTCCTGAATCATTCACAAATCGTGAACAAACAATTATAATAGGTACCGTAAATGTACAGATGATTCATTTTATTCATATTTTCGCATAAAAATCCTAATTTATATGCCGTTTATAAAGTTTTTTTTATTCAAAAATATGATCTAACTATTTATTTCGACGTCAGATGGACATAAAATTAAAATTCATGTCTTTTAATTTAGGTAAATAAATTGTAACCTATTTATATTTATATTTTTTGTAGTTAAAATGTTTTTATTATATTTATATTTTATATATTATATATTATACTATTATAATGATTTGACGTTGAGGATAATAATATGATAAATAAAAAAACTGAACACCTGTAAATGTAAATGAATACTATAATGCATTTATTAATCTAGAATTAATAAATAATAATTTATAATTATTAGCCATTCCAATTGCACGCCTCATAAGCGAAGCGTTGAGGTGGGTACTACCTACTGTCACTTCGCGCAAAACATCTGATATTTCAAACTTAAAATGTCTTTATGTATCATACATTGCACTTGTAAGATAATACATACACACACATATTAAGAAAAAACACTATTTTTAACGTTCATGATATTTTTGATGTCATTTTTAGGGTTCCGTAGCCAAAATGGCAAAAACGGAACCCTTATAGTTTCGTCATGTCCGTCTGTCCGTCTGTCCGTCTGTCACAGCCGATTTACTCGGAAACTATAAGTACTACAGTGATGAAATTTGATGGGAATATGTGTTGTATGAACCGCTACAAAAATATGACACTAAATAGTAAAAAAAAGAATTGGGGGTGGGGCCCCCCATACATGTAACTGAGGGATGAAATTTTTTTTTTCGATGTACATACCCGTGTGGGGTATCAATGGAAAGGTCTTTTAAAATGATATAAAGTTTTCTAAAAAACATTTTTCTTAAAGTGAACGGTTTTTGAGATATCAGCTCTCAAAGTCGTAAAAAGTATGTCCCCCCCCCTCTATTTTTATAACTACGGGGTATAAAATTCTAAAAAAAATAGAGGTGATGCATGCTAATTAACTCTTTCAACGATTTTTGGTTTGATCAAAGTATCTCTTATAGTTTTTGAGATAGGTTGATTTAACTGTAATTTTGGTTAAGTTATTGTGCTTACACTGAAAACGATGGCTGAACCTTATAAGATAGATCAAAAAATATAATAAGTTTATTATATTTGCTGCTACGGAACCCTTTGTGCGCGAGCCCGACTCGCACTTGGCCGGTTTTTGTTATTTAAACTAGTTAAAAAACAGTTTAAAAAAGTTCTGTCTTGGACGTCCGTGTGTCTGTATGTGCGGATCCTTTTTCTTGTTAACACGATAGCGACCGAAATACTTTACTAATCGAGTCTTTTTTTTTCTCTTACGCTTGAGTATGCTCAGGAATAGAACCCTTTCATTTTTCAGGGTCTGATTCGATGTGGTTTAATTGTTATTAAATAAACAAAAATAATAATTAATAAATATTTATTAAAAAAAAATTATGAGGCGTGCACTTTTGGATTTTCCAAATTATTTTTATATTATTTACACATGCGGCTGTTAGTTTCCACAAAAAAATAGTTATCTTACAGGTTTTTCATTTTATAATATTATACTTTGTATGAAGACATGACATAGATGAACAAACATACATAAAAACTCAAATAACTCGATGATTTTTTTTTAATTATAGACGGTGAAGAAAAGCCCAATTTTGAAGATAAATAAACGGTTCATTTTCACGCAAGGAAGTAAGATAGCATCGTCTTTTCATAACCTTGGCTTATAAAATGAAACAGCGCCGAAACATGCATTTTCTAACAAAAATATTTGTATTATAAAGAGTGGGTGGGGTTATAAGAGCTTGTTATCTTGCGAAGTTCTTTTCACACTTTTACTACTGCTTTATAGGGTTAATGCATATTTTGTCGTAGAAAGCAACGTAAAAAGTTTCGAATTTAATTCGGGATTTTTTTTCTATGTAGTAGTAATTTACCGTTAATTTTTTGTTAGCCTAAAATACACATTCATTACTATTTTTTTCTAATTACAGTCTTCATCTTAAACATAAACATCCTATTGAATATACTTTACTATTAGAAATCTACATCTTTAACGAACTTCATAGGCTGTTTTATGCCGTGAACCCGGACAAAACCGGGAAATTATTAAAAATTAAGGTGACATTCATATCTCACAAATTATCTAAACAATTGATATGTAGATTCCTCTGTTTCTGTTCAATGTTTATGTTTTCAATGTATTTAGTCACAGGCCGACGACCGACCCGGTTTCAGAACGTTAGTAAAAACAAGGTAAAAACACAGGTAAGTATGCTAACATAATGTTGTTTTATCTCTTTATAATGTATGTTCTAGGAAATATTAAATGGGGTAAAATAATAATGCATAAAATACAGCCTTGTAGCAGCTCGCTTTTTCATATGAGATATTATTTACAAATAAACATTTAATAAATAACTATGTTTACATTTGAGTCTAAAAATTAAATATAAACCGACGTATAAATTTACATGAGCAGAATGATGTGAATTAATGTTAACTCATTTAAACATTTCAAATATATTCTCATATTTATTATTATAATATAATAATTTTAAAAGCTCAACCTTCAAGAAACTTTTAAGCCGCTTAGTAGTTACCTCGCTGAAAAGTACGCTCTTCAGTTGGCTTTATGACATTCATAATTGCATAGCATTAAATACGATAACATTTTATACACTGTATTATAATGTAAAAAAAAATAATATAATTGAAATTATTATACTAGGTAAATCTACGACAATATTAGCTGAAGCGTTTGTGAGATAGTCCATTTATCGAGGAAGGCTATAGGCTATAATTTTTCATCACGCTAAGACCATGAGGAGCGGAGCAATGCGGGTAAAACCGCAGCTCACAGATAGCTATTTTATATTTAGCTCTCTATAAACAGTACCATCATGCGGAAGATATAAAAATCTGGGAATCCATGGAAAATCGAATGCATTAAAAGTAGGACACTCGAATAAAAGTTACATAAAAAGCGTTCAAATGCTTTTTAGGTTAAGAGTTACGCGATAAAGTAGGTCAATTTTATTGGGACATAATATGAAAGTAGGCGTGAGTACTGTAGGCCTTTAGTATTTAATTACCTACAGGAATTCCTGTCATTTATTATATAATATATATGTATGTATATACATATGCAAGTAGTTTATATCGTATAGAGCCATCGAGATAATATGTACTACGTATAGTACATACTATCTCTATGTATAGAGCAGATGCATTGTACAACTGTTTCAATGATTGTGGGATATGAACCAACGTTCCTAAAAACAACGAAATTTCCCAGTGAACTGCGTATTTATATGACAAACTGCATGTATTTATGTATGTAGCTTATCAGCTTCATACATAAATCGACCGTATATTACATTTTACTCTCTGGATATGAAACCACTGTTCTCGTGATTATCTGAACCAGGGATTATAATTTTAATTTGCCTGTCACATTTTCATGCTTAGACTGATGAACTAATTCATTCAATTCATCTCCCTAGATAATACCGGCAATATTGTTCGCTGATAGTAGCTTTCCATTGGGAAAAGCGTAAAATATTCCACATACAACTTTCTCCGTAATAACCTACCAGAAAACACATTTTTCCCTATATATCTATCAGACTCTAATTTACCGCTTCATTTACGTAAATAAATTCAAATCAACCAAAAAAAGCAATTACGAATTTCCGTTTACCTCTACCATGAGTTGACGCCTGACGGGCGCTGTACGAAATCACTACATAGTATAAAACAAAGTCGCTTTCTCTGTCCCTATTTCCCTATGGACATAGGTAGGTATATTTGTATGCTTAAATCTTTAAAACAACGGATTTTGATGCGGTTTTTTTTAATAGATAGAGTGATTCAAGAGGAAGGTTTTGTATATAATTTATTAGGTTTTAGACAAAGCGGGCGAAGCCGCGGGCGGTATGCTAGTTTTATACAAACCGCTTACTACAATCGCTAGCGAGTATCGTGAGCGTAAACTCATGGTAGAGCAAGAACACATATATAGTTTGACGTATTCAAATTGATTCGCTGTTATCATGTAATGTTTTATCCATGTTATCTATTAGTTTTAGTTAATTAGTATTTAATCGGATACCAAATAAATCATGTAGGTATGATAATGACTTTGAAATCTTTCAATAATCCTAACGTTATCTACGATAAGGTCATATCCCGGAGATAGAAATTTGTTCAAGTTTTACCCAATGAAGACTTTGGTTGATTGGAATATGTAATTACTTTTGATACATCCTTTTGAATAGGTATGTCATAATAGACCGGGAGATACTGACACAAAATTTCGAGTCATTTGTAACAGGATGGCGGTTCTACAGGGGTCTTAGTACGCAATGACAAAAAGAAAAACGATGGCGTGAACGCTGGTACCGGCGGCTTAGTCGCGTGGGCGTTAGTCGAACTCGTCGGAAAATAGCGAAAGTCAAACGATTTGTAACAGTATGGCACTTATTTTTCCTGTAAGTTTGAGGATCAACAAATATAAATACAAAATTTCAAAGATCTATGTGTTGGAAATCTTCACTTATATAAATTAATAATAAATTAAGTTTTCAAAGTATGACAGCACTTTTTCCCCCTACTAGAAGTATGGCAAATATAATAATGGTCACATTTTATCAAATACTCTCCAAAAATCCAAATGCAATACTGGTACAAAAAGTTTGGCGAAATAAAATTTTTTTGCAGATTTTCGACGGTATGGCGACCATTTGGAATCGTCCGAAAAGTATGGCATGGCGATTTTCGTAAATGGCTGCACGACGATAGTTACCTGTGCAAAAGTTAGCCTGGTACAAATGGTTGAATGATTGTTTTATTTAAATCAACACATTCGCGTCGGTATGGCGGGCTGTAAGTCACACCGGAAAAGTATGGCATGACACTACCGCCTACTACTTTTTTATGGGCTATCGGTAAATTCTAAAATTTTTGTGTTACAAATCGTTTGACTTTCGCTATTTTTCCGACGAGTTCGACAAACGCCCACGCGACTAAGCCACCGGTACCAGCGTTCACACCATCATTTTTCTTTTTGTCATTGCGTACTAAGACCCCTGTAGAACCGCCATCCTTGTTACAAATGACTCGAAATTTTGTGTCAGTATCTCCCGGTCTATAACGCATGAACAAATAAATTAAATAAGTGCGCCCAACGATACATGTCATGTTTACGAAAACGTATGTCAAATATGTATTAGTAAGTTTGTTTGTTGCGCAATCTCAAAGGTAGAGCACGTTTTGATAGGACTCTTGCTTTAATTTAAGAATAAATTAGGATTCTACGTTGCTAATTTATTTCAAATGCTTTAAGTAGTAAGTTAATGCAATTATGTACAAGGTAATCGTGGAGACAAAGCAATTGGTAAGCACTTATTTAGTTATCCACGATACATAGGTAATAGGTATGTAGATTGTAGACCTTATTTAAAACATACAAAAATGCCTCTTACGCAATAATATTGACTAAGAATCCAGTTAATGTTAAAGCAAATCTCTTCCGTAAATAAATGGATAATCCTTGTGACTCACATAACGGTTTGCAGCTTGAAAAATGTGATACGTGATGCATTATGCCGCGTTTACACATTCGTGCGAATAGCGAGCCGAATGTCGTGTTGTGTAAACGCTGTAAAATATATTCGTTATTCGCTTCGCTGGCTATTCGCGCGAATGTGTAAATAGTACTCTAGTCTAGGAGCTATTGTACTAAAGAACGTTTAGTGCTCTAGATCTATAATCATGATAGCTGCTTGCCCCGACACGGATAAATTTGTAGGTAGCCTTTCGATTTTTTTATAGTTTTTATCCTATCTATACAATGAAAATCAGACTATAAAATTAAATTGAAGTATTATTTAAATATTTTATTTCAACAGCGAACAAAATTGCGTTAAATTTTAAACGAACAAAAACAATAATCATTTTTTGCACTCTTAAAAATTTTATAGTTCATAAATGAATATCTATTTTTAATCTTATAGCCACAATTTTTTTTTAAATTTTAATAATTTTTAATAAAAATTTTAATACATACAGAATAAAAAAAATCCTTAAAAATTAAAATATTGGAATATTCATATTATGTAAGATGCCTGAATAATGAGACTTCGAACTTTCATATACTTAAAATATGTATTTGTTCATACATTGACAAAAATATACTTATTTACGTTTACCATGACCACATAAGACTAGGTACATGTTGAAAGATTCTAATAACTAATTATTTTTGGTATTTGTACTTCAAAGGTTTGTCTTTGTTTTTAATTTCGACTATCAAGATCGTAAAAACAAAAATATATTTATTTAGTTTTACCTAAATTGTGCCAATATTATTAACAGCTAATACAATATAAGTTGTACTAAGTTGAATACTAGATGGCGCAATGTAAAATAAAGCTATCTATGTGCTTATGTACTGATATTTAATTGTTTATAGTATTTTATTTCGCAACAATGTTAGCTAAAAACAAAATAATTAAACACTAATGAAAGTAACTCGATACGCGAGGACGGAGCAGTCGACCGGAGCAAAACTCAAGCCTATAGGTATTTTGTTCTGATGAAAATCATACTCTTGGTAGATAAAGCGTTGATTAAAATAAAGAGATTTATTATACAGGGTGTCCCACTATTGGTATACTAAGCGCGAAGGGCCTTGTAGTTTTGCATACACTGATCACGTAAAAAATACTTAAACAACAAAATTACATCAAAAATTTTTTGCTAAATTTTTCCTGAAAATCCATGTTTTCTTCTCTAGCTTCATGCAGCCGGTATATACCGCTTCTCTAATGTGAGCATTTTGTCTATGAAAACATAATCTTAAACGATAGCTCACGTGCGGGTGGCAAAGTTGTGTCCCTTCGTCCAGCATACTCACCACAACTCACCATGGAATCCTGATATTTCATGAATGTCAAAAAACTGTTCTGAAATAGTGCTAAATAGTGCCCAAAGGAAAAAAATAGTGCTCTTGTACCTGCGAAGTTATAGCCATAGTTCGATGAGTATGCTGGACGAAGGTTTC
>CAJQZN010039715.1:0-18706 GCA_907164685.1 Colias eurytheme
ATCCACGCGAAGACCGACATCCGCGCGGACGGAGTCGCGGGCGGAAGCTAGTGAATTATAAAGTATAAGTACCTAGGTACTTAAAGTATTAGATTCATTTATACAATAATAATTCACTAACTACATACTAGTTAGGTATTTTGTCTCGACCAATTAATTTAATCACCAACAGTTTAATTTCTTTCATGAATAAATCCCATTTTACATGAAAACATAATAATAATTGTAATAAATACCAACTTTTACTGCAGTAATGAGCGGTGCTGGGGCAGAGCTAACTGTATTGCAATACGACTTAGCACCGGCTTTGATGTAAGTACCTAAACTTTATTCCTGTTTTTAGAAAGCGTGTAACGAGTAGTAATTATTATCACACTATCACATCAATAGAAATAATTTGAATAATATAATTGTCTAGACTGTCTAGACATGTTTTTGAAAAATGTGGCGTCTCGTGTTTACCATAATAGGTATTATGTAACAAAACTGGAATTAAAAATTAAATGAAATGTAATTTCCAAATTGGTAAACATTTAAGAGAAAGTTAGTGCGTTATTGTTTTGTTTTTCTTATCGTGGAGTTCATTGTAATTAATTGACTTCGGTGAATGGTCCAAAACGTACTAAGTAGTAAGTAGACCCATTTTAGAAATGTCTTTGATGTTGGTAATTGGCAATTATACTTGCGTGCAATGTGCTTTTTTGTATTCGTGAAAGTAGTGACGGATTTACGCCTACTCCACCTGCTGGTTTAACCAATTTATAAGCTGCCCCCTTGACCATTAGACTGTTAGGTACATAATATTATCATGCTAATTGTAGTAATGATAAGGTATTTGCATAAATGTCGAGATTTGAGTTGGTAAGAAGTATTGATATGTCCATCAAAATTGAGATTTTCTAATAAAGCAATGTTTACAAGTACAGCGGGAGTCCGCTCCTTGGACATATTATTATAAATTATAATGCGTCCAACCTGCAACTATTTTCTTAAATCAGCCTTCAGACTTGCATTGCTGGAAACCAAAACAGGGTTAATCCGGCCCTGTGTATAACTCACGTTATTTGCAGACATAAGCAATACATATCTCTATCCTGAGAAGTCTGGGGTCAAATTATGTTCCTATAAACAATTGTTCCAAGTGAATTATTCATTATATTCTATCGCGAAAAACGATTCTTACCGCTTTTCGCGGCTTTGCTCGGGTAGACCCGTGCAGTTGTTTTCATTTAAATTATTATAATCATTATTGTATTTGTATCTGTGGTGTAATCTGAATATTTTCTACACAGAGCCGGCGCTACCCTGGTATTTATTCTGGAGACTATGTGGGTAATAGCCCTATTCGTTGACCTATTGGGTCGGCGGGGCGAGTATACACTGGGTCTTCGGTGTTGGGACTTCATGAGGTGGTCCTGTGGGAGGGCAAGGGCGCCATTCTACGCGTGTGCGGCCACTGCACTATTGTTTGCCAACCTGACATTACTTACAACAATATCAGGTAGGTAATATTATTAATTAGGTATATTATATCATTTATTTATCTCAATAATTCTTCTTATTACCTCCTTGCAACAGTATCAGGTAAACTGGTAATTGTCTATTGTCGCAGAAAATAATCAGGTAGGTTTTAAAACAGTTATGCAATTGTTCGCTATCGCAGAATAAATATTTCTAATAGGTACGTACAATACTACAATATGAAATGATTCATCATCAAAGGATATTTTATAAGCAATAGGTAGTTGTCTTCCTTTATTGCCCAAGTGGCGTGACAACTACTTATTTAGTAGGTTTATTCTCGTAAAGGCAATATTTTCATTGTGTAAGTTTGGATGGATCATTTAATTACATATATTTCTTTCACAGCTATACCAAAACTATAAAAATGCAACAATAATAATTTTGTACAAAACAACACGTCTAAATTATATGCAACTAAAATTTGTAAAAAGTCTTATATCTATCTACATAATTATTTATATTCTTGCAAGGTCTATAATCATTAACATATGTATCTACATATTTGAATTAATTTAAAAGCAATTGAGTTTTTTTGCAGCCAATAAACACCTATAAAAATACATAAATTCTGTACATATATACCTGTTATTACTGCCTGTAATTGCACGTTTTATTCATTAATCCTAGTCGTTTATAATTTAATATTTTATTGCATGTAATATTGTTTATCCAAATAATAGGAGATGAATTCTAATTATAAAGATTGATTTAAATAATTGTTTTATCAAATATAAAAACAAGTACTTACCATTAAAATGCATGTAATTCACACGTAAGTACACCACTGATTGTAAGTAGATACGTACCATGCGTCATTAATACAATGATTTATCTAATAAGAACAATCATTCGCATTATTCTCCTACTATTCGTATTCAGTATATGGCACTTGGCAGTATTAATAACAATACTTTGTAACCAAAAATCTTTTCTCTATCTACATAATTTTTCATACGTTACGTGATACGTCCTATTCAAATCCTATTGCATGCCATAATCGTAAGATTTTTCCCTCTATTTATAAAAAAATCTCAATACGACGTTATTTTTTGCTCAGGCTGCGGCAAAAAGGGAATTTTATTATTTCATTTACAAGTCTACTACAGTCTACACGCCTCTGATTTAATATAACAGGCTAAAGTTATATCGTATAATTAAAAGTTTTATAAAACACTTTGTTTTTGTGCCAAAAAATGAGGAAGATTCACTGAATGAATTTTATTTGACATGCTGGTGTATTTTGACCCAATGATTATTTTAATATGAAATTCACGTCACGTATAATACTGTGATATCACGTACTCGGATAATGTGAATAGAAAATGTCATATCACATTTTTACATAAAATCCCAACACAAATTTTCTTTTAAAACTTTCTCATATTGTGTTTCATTTTAAAATGATGCATCATGTGTACCTGCTATGAAAGAGTTGTCTAATTAAAATTGTCTTGAAATATTTTCCAAGAACATGCAATTTTACCTAACTAAGTATATTTTTCCTATTTAAAATTTTTTATAAAATATATTTCTTACTTTCATATTCATTCATGGAAAACACTTCACAAAAGTCAGAATAAAAATCGGTGGTCAGTTAGCATTATTTTCCAAAATATCTAATAGGTACTGTTGGTACGTAGGTCTTAAGTTATGTACTGTATATACCTACAAGTTTTTCTAGGTGGTATGCTGCTAATCCTAGCAGCCCTTCGCGCCGCAGTTCCATTCTCTCCCTACGCCAACCACGGACCCCATTCGCCTAGAGCGGGGAGCTCTTTGCTCACCCAGCATGAGCCCAATCTGCCTGATGTTTATTATAATGCTGCCAATGCTACTGACGATAAGTAAGTATAAAAACGACGTTCCCCAAAAAAGCCGATGTTTCTCAATTCGTAGTGTATTTTTTTCTCTTTTTTTTAATTAATTGTCGTAGAATTATTTATTTACCTACTACTAGTGAATTAATGATTTGATTATAACGCTTATCAGAATATTATCGAGTCTTGTTCTGACATTACGGCCTTAGCTTTCGAGATACATATAAAGGAAAGCCCTGTTTGTATTGTATACAGGTACTTAAATCTCCTTAGTACCTACAATTTCATAGGATCACATTCAAATAATATGTTAAAATTTTTATTTGAACAAAAAGTTGGATGGTTGTTAAAAAAGCAGCAAGTGGAAAACCACTCGCTGCTTTTTTCGACATTTTTAATTAATAAAAATAAATTATTTTTTAAAAATATCTAATATTTAAAAATAGATAAGTAATATACATATGTATACATATTTAAAAATAGAATTATACGTCACCGGTTACATAAATACTACTGTAATAATATTATATAATATATACTCTAAGCATAAATAGAATTTGTGAAGTTGCAAGATATACTTAACTTATTATATTATTATAATAATTTAAAGTTAGACAAGACGTATTTTATTTTTTATCTATTTATTTGAATGTGCATACGATGTTATAAAATATGTGTCCTTCTATTAAAATAGTATATAATATTAAAAAAAAATCGTGATTAAGTATATAGTTACTAACTTTTTTAAACTTTACAGGTGCGAGGAGATGACCGTCATAAACGTAAAAACTCCAAGTAAATCACGTTCCGTTACGCCCAAGCCATCACTTTTGGAACTTTAGCTTATTTTATGAGTTTTAGATAATTATTAGTAGATACAAATAAACATTTATACAAGTATGAAAAATCATACTCATAATTATTGTAGATTGCAGAATGCTGGTTATAATAACAATTAACACTGCATTAAATCATTTGTTTATTGTGTAAAACGATAACCTAGGCATACTTAGGTAATTATAATTAATAATTATATTCGTTGAAATAAGAAACTATTTATATTTAGCTACAAGTTTTATTTATTTTCTACTTTTACAATGTTTTTTGGTTTTTCTAAAATAAAACCATCTGTGATAGTTTAATTTCTACATTAGGATATCTGTCCCATGTTTTTGTATTTTAATTATGGTGTTTAATAAATATTCGAATGATATTATGTTCTTTTATTCCCTTATATTGCATGAATGTGTTTGCTTAAACTTGCTTTTGGCTTAGAACCGCGTAATATGAATATGCAGCTTTCATGATCTGAAAAAATAAAATATAATTTTAATATAACTACTAGTAATATTAATAATACTCAAAAATAACTATTCATAATCATATCTCTAGATTTTGCTCATTCATTATTAAAAAAACGGGAGTAAGTATTATGTTAATTGTTAAGTATCATTTTGTACCCACAAAATATAGCTTTATGCTAATATTTTTTATAAATTTTGTACGTATGTATCATGTTTTTGTATGGAGCTCTAGATATAAAGGAAACTAGAAAAATAACTAAATACGGAGGTTATCTGGTAGGCATACCGTAGTAGTAAGTAACATACATCTATACACATGATTTCTTCATTTATAGGTACATACCGACTAGTAAACAACGCATAGAATTAGAAATAGACCATGCGAACGTATGAATTGAAGAACAATTGTTGCAATTAACATCGTATTAACTATTGTTGTCTGTTTGCTAAGCAACAGGGAATCGAATATTTTTATGTTTAGGTATGTTTTAGAAATCAGCTGGAGTCTGGATATTAATATTAGATATGTAATTATAAAATGTAATTACATAAGCACATTAATTAATGTTAATTATTTTGATATTGTAATTTTGAATTAGGTTCTTTTTGTATTCATAACCATTTTTTCCAAGCATTTCGGTGATCCCTAGATTTCCTATCTAGGGATCACCGATCAATAAATATTTATTCATTTCATCTTTCTAATCGATTTAAAACCCCTAAAACACGGGTATGTACTATGTACATGTGTAATATCCCTTCAAAGTAAACACCGAATACCTTGGACCTTCAAAATACTATGATCTCATTTTACTGAATGTATGAAAATGTCTATTATACGTGTATTGCCATATTGCACTCACAGCTAGAAAGCAATTGTTGTCCATATTAGCGAAGCCGGCTGCAGTTAAGCGGAGCGGGCGTTGCGTCCTCACCATGGCTATAACAAGCATTCGACGGAGGCGCGACGGCATGCGCTCCCATTTACAGTGCATTATTGCTTCTGACACTCGACCAGCCTGCAACCAACTTTCCTTATAATGGCCCTCTTCACAATGGGCAAGGTTGGCCCAACAGATGATCGTCGATGTTAGCCGCCATTATGGCCATTATGAATAAACATCCGAGACACATGTGGGCCGAAAAATAGATATTTAGGTACTATTATATATTCTGTGATTTAGGTCTTATCCACTATCGTGATTGCCTACTCGCCCAACGCTACCCATTGTGAAAAAGGCTAGGTCTACACTTTGAACTATAATTGCCATTGGAGTGTAAAAACAAAACAAATATCTCATTCAAATCTTTGTATTTAACAAGTAGGTAAGCATTTAATATGAACAATAGGAAATTAATAGAATTTTTTTTATGAAGTCTACCCTTTTTTTTTTTCTTTTCGAAGTAAGTATAGAAATATGAACACGTTAAACGTGTACCTAGGGACCTAGTGTTGTAATAATATTGTTGTTTTTTCAAAGGGCAGGGCCGTCAACTAAAAACAATTAACGACTTAATTAATTTCCTTAATTAATGAGTAATGAATCAATTAATTTCCTTAAGTAGGTTACCACCTTACCACCTACTTGCCAGTCGCTCTACCTATCTAAAATGAAATATTTCGAATAGAAAAACAATTTTGAAAAATAGGTACTAGTTAGGTACCTATTTTTCAAGGTCCTAGGTCCTAGGTAACATGTTTTTTTATTTTTTTTTTATGAAATAACTAAGTACTTAGATATCTATTTGAAGAAACACATATTAGTATTCTATAGGTACCAAAATTAAATTAGAACAAGTAACTCAATGGTTTATATTCATTCAATGATAAAGATGCTGAATTCCTCTTTGATTTCTTTAAAAAAATTATACATGTGGTATTTATTAATCAGTAGATCGTTAACTGTTCTTGTTTTAAAAAAATGTAAGGTCTATCGATGCTCAACCGTGAGGTTTTTTTCTTTTGAAGTCCGAATCTCTTGAAGGAGGGAACCAAGATAATATTTTTCCTGGTAAAGATTTGAGGTATGTTTTATTATAATAAAACATAAGAGAGAACAGGTTGCGAATTCTAAGACATTGAAAAATGCTTATTATAAATCCGATTTCTTAGAAGGATTGAAAGAAAAAAGTAAGAAGTAGCTAACTAAGTTAATAAGGAATGTTCAATGATAAAATATTTTATATGCAGTAAAGCATTATTATTATTAACATGATATAAATATAAATATTGAACTTACTTGATAAGTCAGCTCGTTAGCAGTGAAACATTGTATTGCCAGCTGTATGATCATCGCAGCGAAGAAAGCCAAAGAAGTGACCAAACGAATTGATTTAAAACTAGATGCGTCTTGCTGTTAAATAAATTTTGTTAAGTTAGATTATAATTATTAATAATGTAAAATTATTTTCATTAAATCTTTCTAGGTAGGTAACTACATAGTTCAAGCTAATTAATTACATATCTTTTTTAACTTTAATTTGCATTTTTATTAATTAGGTATTCTAGACGACGACATAAACTATATCAGTATTGTATCTGTTTTGTGTTAAAGTATAACCACAACGTCAGTTAAAGATAATCAAGACTTACCGAAACTTGTACCATTACTACGCAAATAGCAGCCATGCTTGATAATAGTTGTGTCATAAAGCCATAGGAATACGTGGCGGCAAATTTTTCTACACATCTAAAAGAAACCATCTGAATTAATCGAGAAAAATAATTATCTCTACCGACTCTATCTATGAACAAAACATTATATCGTGGGGTTTCCTCAAAAAAATTTGTTGCACCAATGATGGGTTGGATGTTTCAAGTTTATTTCATTTTTACGTTATCAAGAGGCTACGCCGGATATTATTTGAAAATAAAAGGTGTTTAGATTTAGTATTTAGTAATTAGGTATTTATAAATCTAATGTTCTACTCGAGTCTAGACTCTAGACAGTAGACTACAATTGCCTTACAAAAATTAGGAATTATATATCTCGTCTTTATTAATAAAGTTGAAGAAAAAGGTAAGTAAATCACACCTTTCTCAAAGAATACAAAAATTGAATTTTTTATGATTACACTCATACAACTCTAGATATTTATGGAAAGTAAGCTCGAAGTCTTTCATTTTGAACCAAGAGTGCAAAAAAGCAACCAAGTGACAATATTTGGGATGTAATCCGTAGATATTACTGCGTGTCGTATCCTCCCTGAAAGAGGTTCGCTTTATTGCCTCAAAATTGATACTTTTTTACGCTACGTCTACATAAATTTTCTCCATCTGTCACACATTTCCTTGGTAATTTTACGTAATAAATAATAATAATCGACGCAGAAATTTAAAATTAAAACATACTTACCTAATAAACTTGTTTTACGACGTACATTAATAGTAGATAAGTTAATACAATGTTAACTATGTAGACACTGTAACTGTCCATTCGATAAAAATACGCATTTATTTAATTTATGTATCAGGCTTTGGCTTCAACTGATTATTGTCTACTTGTCTCGTATAATAGTGCTATTAACTCTAGATACGTATTAAAAATAACAGTAGTTTACTGTTGACTCAAGTTAAACTCATGCCAAATCAGTTTTAATATCTTCAATGTTATACTTTAGCCCGATGTACGTACCTACTTAGATAAATGTATTGCAAATGAGCAAAGTAGGTATATTTTAATGTTAAGTTAAAGGCAATATGAAGCTTTCAATTTGAATTAAACACCTACTTTATACAGGTAAAGCTGCGTAATGTTTAGTTTAGTGTTACACTTACGCAATTAATGACTGGTGTTGACGGAAACATTTTATAACAGCATGTTCCAAGGCAATTTCGAAATCTTCTAATCTTCCATTTGATCTAATTGTTGCTAACAAATCTTCCATATCAGTCTCGTGAGACATTAACAACAATGATATATCTTCATTATGATGGCTTTGTATGCGTTCAGTAACTTTCCTTACAGTGCGATCATAAACCGTTGTTATTGCTTCTTGCAATATAACAAATTGATTACTCATATGCAGTATAACTGAACCAATGAATGTGTCTATTGTCATAACAATGTGACCAGTCCAGAGCAAACCTACAGTTTCTAAAATAAACGTGGAAACGTACGATTGATTAGACTGATAACCCCATGGAATGTAAATAGGCTGTGGTAATGTTCTCGGTGGCTTTTGCATGGAATTATTATAATTTAAAACTTCACGTTTCCATCGGACATCCTGTATAATGCCATACACATTAGAATTGCCAATTGTTATCCAACCGAAGAACAAAAACGCGCCTGTCAATAATCGAGTTATCTTTACAGTTCTCTTATTTCGTTCATTATTTTGATAAAACTGTTTCATGCCTATTTCTAAAGTGTGAACAATCTCCTGGATTTCTTTATTCTTAAAGAAGAATATGTACAACTTGATCAGCGTAAGGTTGTGGGTTATGACAAATGAGAGACTAAACATAAAACGGTCTAAATCTTTATCTCCGACAAACGGATCTATTGTCTCCAGACCAACGAAACCGGCAACCCACACAAGTTCAGTCAATATAGAATAGTATAAATAGATTCCTGGAAAATTTCTAGTGTCCTCTTCATCGGGATGATGCCACCAACCTAGGCCCAGAAATCTTAACAGAAGATAGTGCACGGCAAAGTAACGGCGTGGACGATTATCTTCAATATTTTGCATCTTACCATTTACTATTAAAGGACTTGGCAAACACAAGTCGGTATGAAGTTTAAATCGAGATTAAACAAACTCATTACAATAGTGGCTAATACGTATTCAAGTCATAAGTGAAAGCGATAAACTTAAGGCTTGTGCAAAGGTTTAAAAAAATATGTTTTGTAGTTATTACAATTTAAAAAAGTACGTATTTGAACTCATAGTCACTTCAAAAGCCTACTTTAAATCAATAAACCGCACAATATGGAGTTATAGGTAATAGGTAGGTATATTATGTTTACATTGGTATGTTATTGACTATTACAATTTTATTGCATCGTTTGATCTTTAAGTGTGATATCATCAAAGTCTGCAAACATGGGTTTTTAAAAAAAGAAATAAAATGTGACGATCTCTTACCTATCTTATACTTAGTTATATCTATCTACATATGTACAAATATATTCATATCCCTCTGTACGTTTTTTCCTGGGTAGACCAAAATCTATTGACATTTATCAGTAAAAATAGTTACTTAGTTAACGTAACGGCACCAGTCTTGTACAGATTAAGGAAAAAATTGAAGTTTTTTGCAAATTTCTCGTAGGTTTTTTAACTTTATTGGATATTGTTTAGTTATACCTTTAGTTCTATGTTAGTTTAACGTTACCAATGTTAGAAAAAAGATTACAATGCATAAATAATGAAGTTATTTATAAATTAAAAAACCACTTTTTTGCACCAGTGTTGGACAGTGAAAAATCTAATGATGGACACCCAGTTTTGGACAACATCCAGTTATGAACACCCATTTATGGACTGTACCTAATGTCGTTTCTCCTGTTATTTACACTTGGAGAAGACTTATAGTTATCAATAGAATCTTGAAAATGATGATTGGAATACAATAAATCGGGGATGTATTTATAAAAAATAGTACTTATTAATTATTTTGCATACTCATAATATTTAAAACAGTCTTAATTTCCATTTTCTAGGCAAAACTTGGACAAATGCATCGTTAAATACGAGTTATGTCCGTTAAGAAACACCAATATGGTTTTTTTTTCTCAATAAGTCAGGGATGAAAAATATAACCAAAAAAAGTACTGCCATTCCATCCATTTTGGGACTTCTTCTTCTTCGTCACATCACTCTAGGGGGGTAGATGTTACCCGCTTCACGATGTTCCGCCATATCTCTCTGTTTCCTGGCATTCCGCTACACTCGTGAAGTGAATCGCCAATCTGAATCCGCCAGCAGCCTTAATCTGATCGGTCCATCGATATGGATTCCAAATTGTAGCACGAGGCAAAAAGCTTTTTTTAAACTGTTGTCAAGATGGTGTGGATGAAATTTAAGCGTGTGTGCTATATGGTGGTGGAATTTAGCAGCACACAACGATCCAAACAGTTCATCAGAGAACTCTCTATGATGCGTTACAATACGCATAAGTATGCGACTTCTCTACGCAGTGATAGAGAATGAAGCCGAGAACGAGTCGCACAGCACAAAAGGGCCCATTGTTCTAAAATATATTCTTCATGTTTAGATAGATATTATGTTGTTGGACCCATTAGTGTAATTTTAACAAAAAATATCAATGTCCATTGTCCATTATAGGAACCAAAGCAAATCCAGTCATGGACAATTGTTGTACAATATTGGAACCCTTTGTTTGAAATGGTCGTGATAGGTATATTATTAATCAGAAAGAAAAGACAATACAGAAAAGCGCATGTAATTAATACCTTTAAAAAAAGTTTATTTTCGACATATGTCCATAAATGGATATATCCATAGAATTAAATCCAGTTATGGACACTGATGAATTTTATTTAAACAACATAACCTATCATGATACTAAATCGTGTAATATTTCGTACACTTAACTACTATAAATAAAAGTTATATCAAATTTTGCTGACATTTATACAAAAATTCTTATAACCAAAAATGTGTCCTCACTTCCTTAAGGATTTTCTTAGTAAAAACGGATTTCTTCGAAACGAGTCGCAGCAACTAAACATAACGTTCTGCCATCTTCAAACATTTTGGCCGAATATGATGAAATGTATGTATTTTGATAGCTTATGAACCAAACTTATATTTTAAGTATTGCCAAATTATATAACGTTAATTTTGGTCTTAATATTTAAATTTAATATTTATTTTGTCCATTACTGGATGCTTGTCCACGACTGGTGCCGTTACCTTACTTGTGTACACATATAAAAAATAAAATTGCAACAAAAAAAAATTAGCGTAGGTACATCATTATATTATATCCTACTAATATTTCCAGAATAAAACATTATCAGCTAATTATTTCTCCCGGAAATGCCACAGGAACGGGAACTATGCGGGTTTTTCTTTGAAAACGCGGGCGAATCCGCGGGCGGAAATATATAGTAATACCACAGAATAATAACTTGTAGCTAGGTAATCCGTAATACTTAATTGATTCAAAAATAAGAAGAACCATTCAGCATGTGGCATTTATTCACACATCACAAGTTAATCAGGTTTTTGACGTGACAACGTCTTTAATTCGATAGAGCCGGTGCACGCACAAAAAAACATGACTCATGCGGCGTTACCTCGCTCTGAGGCGTTCCATGTAAGGCTTGAAGTGCAAGCGAGAGCGCGAAACGAGCGACAAAGAAGCACAACGGACGTTGTCACGCTAAACCGTTTTATTTATAAAGTACTAGTGGTCCGCCCCGGCTTCGCCCGTGGTACATATTTCGCAATAAAAGATAGCCTATGTCCTTTCTCGGGTATCAAAATATCTCCATACCAAATTTCATGCAAATTGGTTCAGTAGTTTAGGCGTGATTGAGTAACAGACAGACAGACAGAGTTACCTACTTTCGCATTTATAATATTAGTATGGATTAATCATAATTTCTGAGGTAAAATAAACTAATATTATTTTTCGCTACTAAATTGCACTAGAGCTGACACGATTAAGTATTCACTGAAATTGGTTAACCAAAGTGTGCTGTAATTGGTGGTTATCAATATGACGCTTTTAACGTGTGATTTAAAGTGAATATATAATCCCTACTATACTTAACTTGAAATTATATATTTTAGTAATGTACCGATCACATGCATAAATTTTTTATGAGAAATTCGTACCTATTCGTACCTATTTGTTAAAAATTAAAAGATCATTAGTAGACTCCGTGATTAGATTGTACCTACTTCCTCATACTTTAAAAATGGCATTTGTAGAGGCTCTACGACTACGTAAAATACGTTGATGAAAAAAATAATCCTATCCTGTTTGAAATCGATAGTAACTAAAAATAAACTAACTAACTAACTAACAGGATGGCGGTTCTACAGGAGTCTTAGTACGCAATGACTAAAAGAAAAATGATGGTCCGAACGCTGATACCGGATGCGTTAAGATACTGTAATATAAAATATAACAGTATTTTTTATTTTTATTTTTTTTTATTTTTACACTTTATTGTACAATACCAGTAATAAAAAACATATATAATTTAACATAGAGAACATGAATATGGTAAGTGCACAATTGGCGGCCTTATTGCTTAAAGCAATCTCTTCCAGGCAACCGTAAAAATAAAGGACATGTACGATGATGGTTAAACGCGAAGGCGCAATCAAAAAGAAAAAAAAAAATAAGATCAAGGATAAGAAAACAAAATCAAAAACTATCGAAAATATTATATAAATAACAATGTATACAAAACTCAATAATATCAATATTACATACATTATTACATACTACATCAATACTTAAAAAATAATAAAATACAATTATATATATAAGATACATAAATATGCCAATACATAAAATTAAAATATAACATACTATACATAGTATCTTAAGATAAAATATTATAGTATCTTCACCGTGTGTGACGCGCTTAATGGTGCATTTCGATCAAACTAACGAATGCTCATTGTAACCACAGTAGGTATGTCATGTTCTTCTTAGTTTTAGACTGTTGTTTTAGTGAGTGAATATAATAATTTAATAAAATAATGCTCGTCCTATTGCCCTAGCTATATGCGTTCGTTAGATGTAAATGCACCGCGACCGTTAGAAGATTAAAAGTCCGATGTTCATGTGCATTCAAGGAAAATTAAATGAGCTTATTACTGTCCTGCGAACCAATCACTCATTACGCCAATATAAATTATTGTAATTTAAAATAATTAATAATTCGAAATAACAAGACGCTTTATATTATCTTACTGCCAGCATACTGTTATAATTATTTTCTCTGGTATTCAATAGATGGCGAGGTTGTAGCACAACCATTTTGAGTTTAAAAACATAATTATTATACAGAAATCAAACCATTATTCTGTTGGGCCAATAACCTATTTGAAATAGGTTATTGGTAATTAAATTTATGCACGCTAACTTTATACCTAAATATTATACAATATGATATCTTAAAATGTGATCATCAATTGGAACGTAACAAGTTATCAAGTATTCAAGCGCTAAAAGCGATGTCTGCCGTGATTATGTATATACTACTCGACCAAGCCAACTAGACCCTTTTCAACTGTGACGTCACCCGCCCATGTCTCGGGTACAGATAGCAAAAAAAAAATATTAATAATATCACTGTTCGCTCTCCGCTATGAATAGTCTTATTTTTCCCCATTTCGAGGGCTGTCTATGAATAACAACACAGTAAAAACTTAAACAAATAACAACGAAAAACTTAACAGTCAACAACAAGCTTTAACGATTAATAATAAAAAGTACAGAAATAACTAGCGATGCGAAACGTACGAATGCGTCGATGCTGCAAACCGTACTAAGGCGAACGCGGTACCTGAGGCGGTAAGCGGGCGGGGAGGCCGCATTCCACCCGAGCGTCTAGTTGGCTTGGTCAAGTAGTAGAGTAGAGTGTAGAGTTCACGAAGATTGCCTACCAATAAAATTTGTTTAGGTAATCTTAGAGTATACCTACTTGCTGATGGTAGTCAAACTGATAATTTTTGTTTATTTTAAAGTATTAAACAGAATCCCAACATAATAAGAATTACAAATTGATACAAACTTAAAGGTTATAAAACTCTACCTATTGAATTCTAATTTTAATTCTTACAAGATTATTTATAAGCAAAAACACAAGATTATAAAAGCAACACAATAAATATAACACATAAGATATACATAAATCAATAAATACTGCATTTATTAAGATTTAAATACACTAGGATATTTTTTATTGAAGTGCTTAAAGCGCTTATGTAGAAAAAAATATCAGCTGTTCGACTTTGACTTTTGACGGTCTCGACTCCTGTCAAGTGTCATCTACTTTATTTACAATTTATAACCTCAAAATGGATTTAATCTTGACTGATATTATGGGTAGCGCCAAAGAGGATATAATCACTACGTGGGTAGCGCCCTGGCTTCAAGAATGCATGAAAATAAAATTTTATTCAGCAACCTGACTTCATGCAAGAGAGACGTGTTGTTAAATTTAATAAAAGTAGCAGTGTTTTGAATTAGTGTAAAAAGTTTTCTGTTTGTGAAACATAATATTATATTTTATGAAGAAATGTCCGTAAAATGAATTAAAAAAATGTTATTTAAGTGAAAGAAATGAGAATTTAATAAAAACTGCTGAGTTTTGCAAAGATTGCGTGAGATTTTTTGAAGATCAACAAGCAAGTAAATTGTAAGTTATGAAAATATACTAAATGCTCTTTATACTTATATCAATCTATTTTTGGCACTATAATATTAAAAGATAAATATCTAAGTACCTATTTACTATAATAATAATATTATTGATGTGTAAGAATATTTTTGTTTCGTAATAATATTATTCTAATAGGTAATTATTAGTAAGTAGGTACCTACCTAGATTGAATCATGTGAATAGTGATTTTTTGGCATCTTCAATAAAATCACCATTTATAACTCAGGAACGGCTGAACGGATTCTAATGGGTTTTGGTTTATTCGATTTGTCTCCGCCTGTACTAGGTAGCTACATAGAATATATTATACGGAATCAGGGTGAGTTACAAACCTCAGATTCGTCTACATATCTATAGGACATACCGTTTTTGCTCTCATCATTTTTTCAGAAAATGAATATGTGAAGTAGTTATACCTATATTAATGTGGGATAAACAATTTATATAAAAATGGTGTGTGGTTTTATGAAACCACGGTAAAAGTGAAACTGTTCGAACGGTTCCGAACACTGCTTTGTGTAGCGCATGTCGCGTGACGGTCGGCTCACGGCTGCCGAGTATACCTACTCGGCAGCCGCGATACACGCGACATGCGCTACACAGACCAAAAAGTTTGAGACGATGTAATAAAAGTTTCACTTTAAAAAAATCCATAACTTGTTAATAGACCGTACATAGGTAGGCATATGATAAGTGTACAATTGCAAAATATCGTAATATGTATTATAATTTTTAACACGAAAAGCGGTATCGGGAAAAATACTAAATCGTATTCAAATAATGACTTGATGCAATAACTTAGATACCTACATCCTTAGATAGTATCCTTATGATGATCCTGATTCCTGATATTATACTAAAGTGCCAAAGTATTTACCTTTAATCACGTAGTAAAAACCGAAAACGTTACACAATGTCGTCGTTGTCACAATAAAAGTAAATAATACCTACCTCATTACCTATATTAATGATGAAATAAGACATGAAAAATGCGCGCCAGAGCTTTAAAATCTAAAATATTGTATACTTACCAAGTAAAAAGTAAAAACAAGGCGTAGGTTCCTACCTATGTACCTAGCTTGGGCGATGGTCGATCGTTCCATCTTTTTGTAGCCTTGAACCAAAACGGCAGAAAATTATAAAAGAAATTGAAGTCTTATTATTTTTTTTGACCACGCCGGCGACGCTGCCTGTAGCAGATAGCAAGCTATAAATATATTCACCGGCCCTGACATAAAACCTATACCGATTTCCAACGTCCGCATCAATTTTTTTTAAATAAATTTTCAGTGTCGGATATCATCTTATATTAGTATGTATAAAAAAATATATGCTAATCATTGTGTATAATCTTACGGCTCCACATATAAAGATAGTCTTATTTAGGCTACATCCCTTTCGAAATGCCAGTCGCTTACATTCGCACGAATACGCAAAATCTGAAGTGTCGTGATTTCAAAAAAAATATCTATACATATAATAAAATCGTAGGAAAGTCAAAACTGTACATTGAATATTTTTTTAAAAGAATACATAATCCATGATCTATAATCGATATAGAAGCCAAAAACATAGTTTTTAGAATTTTTGTCTGTTTGTCTGTTTGTCTGTTTGTCTGTTTGTCTGTATGTTTGTCCAGGCTAATCTCGAAAAGTACTGCATAGATTGACTTCAAATTTTGCATGAATATTACTAACAGGTCGGGTGAGGCTTTTTTAAACATATTATCATGCTATCACCTCCGGGGGAGGAGCTGTGAACCTTTTTTTTTCTTACGTATTCCGTGTATTACGACAGCGTACAATCTAAAGACTCATGTTTAAATGTTGGTTTCGGGTAAGCTATGCTATTATCTAGCTTTACACAATAAAAACTATGTCATTTACGTAATTTGGGCAGAGAATCAGTTTAATGAATTTATTAGTATACAAATTTGAAACAGCGCCATCTATGAGATTTCGTAAAAATCAAATCAATTTACATGTTAACACTACTGAACACAATGTCAAAAATTAATAATTTAAATATAATTATGTTATTTATTTATTTAACTCTTTAACCCATATCTTCCCTTCCCTATAAGGTGCGCTTATAATTCGTGTGAATATACTACATTTTTAAAAGTGAGGGTAGATGTTTATTATTTTAAGTCAAACTAGACACCATTACAGTTAATCTAATATTGATTGTGTTCATTGGTTACATTTTTAAAAATCTTCGTGTTTTAAAAATTCGATAACGAGGCGGGACTCGAACCAGCATTCTTTAGTGGTCGAATTTTTTCTATTCTTTATAAATTTATTGTTTATGAATTTATATTTATAAATAATAATACAAAAAGGTTAGTTCGTTGATAATTATTATTCCTTCATCATTTACATGTTGTAAGTAAAAATTTACTTTGACTGTTAATACTTTTGTTCAGTATTTACCTGTATGATTATTGCTTGGTAATTAATCTATTTTCATGTCGTATACCTAATTAAAAACATAAGTTTGATGTGAAACTAGCTGGATTTATTTTTACACACTCACAGTCTTATATTTTGTGTTAATGTTAAAATAGTATTTATAGTGTAAATCATAATATTTTTTCACAATTAAAAATATTTCCTTTTTTTGATGGTGTTGGCATCGAATTAAACCGCGCTGTCGTTTCGTTCACAAAAAGTGAAGTTATGAGGACCGAATATGTAGCCGCCTCAACTTACGGAAACGAGAGTAACCTGCGTTGTCTGTTAGTTATTGTATAGTTGAATTTAACGTTACATGGAAATTGGCATCTAATTATATGAATAATACTTATATTAAATCTGTAGAGGTCAATTCTGTACATGAAATATATTTCCTAAATAACTATCACGAGGTGATTAGGGATCGACACTGACGCCAAAAATTTTTGTCCGTCTGTCTGTCTGTATAACCGTTATAGAAACAAAAACTACTCGATGGATTTAAACGAAACTTGGTACAATTATTAGTATGAAAGAAATGTTCTCCATATTATATAAAAAATATCTCCCGACATCATAATTAATGTCTATCTTTTATGGTTGAGCTTAGGGGTTCAAAGCTTTCTGATTATATTTGTCTACTAGCTGTGCCCGCGACTTCGTCCGCGTGGAATAGTGACTATGGGACCTATGACCATGGGCTCAGGGTGGGGCAACAATAATTGTTTTTATTTTCATGCTTCCACTCCCACGCCCACTCCAAGGCCCACGCCAACGCCCACGCCCACTCCCCTTCACAATTGGTACCTACCAGATCAAAGCCAGGGTAAGCGCCCCACCCAGCCCCACCGTGGCTACGCCCATGCTGAATTACTACTTTTTACTACTTTTTACTTTAAAGATTTTATTATTATTATTTTTTTTTATTTACTTAACATACAATTATTGAGTAAATACGTACTACCATAAATAATTAAAAGAATTGTTATTAAAATTTCTTACTAAACTGAGCTAAAAAACTTACGCACCAACTTATTAAAGAAAATCAAGAAATGAAATGCCTAACCTATACCAAATAGTTACTACATAATATTGTAATTAAAAATTATGATTAGTATATAATATCGAAAATCAAAAAAGAAATGCCTAACTAATTCTACGTAAAATTTCTTTTTCATTTTCCGGGGATTTTCCGAGCATTTCCTGGATATTTTCCGGACATT
>CAJQZN010039716.1:14222-24823 GCA_907164685.1 Colias eurytheme
GCTGGATTACACGTTTTGTGCGACCTAATAACCGGTGTCCATACACATATTACTTGATAGAACATATTACTTGAAACAACAGCTAAACTCATAAACACGTTTAAAACTGTCCGAAGCAGAACTCTGCCTACGTGTGTATTAGGCAGACTTTTCTTATAATTAATCTCAATGGATGTTTTATTTGTATACAATTTATTGATGATCGCCGTTGAGAAATTTTTTGATGACCTTTTTTTAAGTAAATTTGCGTCTATTTTTATAACACATCAATACGTTTACCATATGAAAACTTTACATTTATTTGCATCTCAAGCAATTTCCCCACACATATTATTATAGACCATTGTGCCCACAGATCTGGGAGAACCACTATTATAGACCATTGTGCCCACAGATCTGGGAGAACCTGCTCCGTCACGCGTCGTTAGGGGCAATCCTAGTGGCGGCCTGCCCCATGCTGGCCACGTGGATGTGCCTCGCGATGCAGCCCGCGCGTTTACCAGTTGATCCAGATCTGCTGCTGCACACGCCGCCCAAGGTGTGTTTATATTTAAATAAATAAAAAAAAAATATTTATTGACATAAAATCATACAGTACAATGTAAGAATGATCCATGTTTAATAGTTTATATTGATTTCCGTTTAAAAAGTATGTTCTAACTTAGGTCGAGATCGTGGTCAAGCGTTTCGCAGTCGACACAAAAACAAACAAAAAAAAAACCTGTAATTTTCTGTTGTCATTAGTGTATTGTTTTATTTTAGGGATGTGGCAGAATAAACAGCGTTATTTACAGAATTGCAACAAATTGATAATTTTAACGTTTTTTGAAATTCAACGTGCTGTTTATGGATGGAAATACAGTGAAATAAAATATTTTGTTATTTAAATGTAGAATTATTTGTCATTTTAAAACGAACAATAAAATTTTAAACCTATCTACATTGCAGGAGCGTCGCCCGCGCAGCACATCTCAAACCGAAACGGACGCAAGTGGAGAGGGGAACATGAACATGGGGGATAGTGAAGGGGAGGGGCGTCCACAACAGAAGTGGGTGGTGGGGGGCAGCGACACGCAGCCGGCCGCTGCCCGCGACGCGAACGTGACGCGCGCACGCGTGCTCGCTGCGAACGTGCTGGGTGAGGGGGGTCCATAACTCAAACATTAAAGTGATAACTTATTATTGGTTTAACTCGACATTAAAGTGATAACTTACTAGAGGGTTAAACGTTTAGTTATCTATCAACTGTCTATCTGGCTTACCTTTCTCTCATGACATGGTTTGACCATTTACAACCGCTTCGGAAAGCAGTTTCTACTGAAAAGGGCACTTAAATTTTTTTTTAAATAAAGTTCCTTCGTGTTACGTATTTAACTTTTGTATTTTCTCGCCGTTATAATATGTATAAAGGAAAAATAAAATAAGTCAATTTTAATCAAATTGCCCTAATTACATTCAAAATATAGAAAGTGGGCGGATCAAGTCATGGAAGAGAATTGATCAACGGCAATTTTAACCGTCATTTTATTTTGCAAAAATCAAATCGGGGGAATTAACAATATGTTTTCTGATTGCAGGATATTTGTCGTGTTATCTAGTCCAGCCGGCGCCCGGCATCGAATATAAGGCTGAAGACGAAAGTCCCATAGATTGTTATACTAAGGTATGTATACTTGTAAATGAAAAGCAATTATTTAATTTAAAACCACAACAATCTACCTGTGTTGGTAGAATTTAGTGTCATTACAAAATTATTAAAGAACTATTTTTCTACATTACTTTTTATATTACATGTAGTGATAAATGTAGACACTAGTGTAGGAGCATGACGCCATAAACAAAAAAACTTTTTTCATCTTCATTTACCGTATTGTAACAACTATAAAGTGTAGTAAAGTGTATTGTAACAATTATAATTTGCAGTATAGCGTATTGTAACAATAATTATAAATTGCAGTATAGCGTATTGTAACAATTATAAATTGCAGTATAGTGTATTGTAACAATTATAATTTGCAGTATAGCGTATTGTAACAATTATAATTTGCAGTATAGCGTATTGTTACAATTATAATTTGTAGTATAGCGTATTGTAACAATTATAATTTGCAGTATAGCGTATTGTAACAATTATAATTTGCAGTATAGCGTATTGTAACAATTATAAATTGCAGTATTGCGTATTGTAACAATTATAATTTGCAGTATAGCGTATTGTAACAATTATAATTTGCAGTATAGCGTATTGTAACAATTATAATTTGCAGTATAGCGTATTGTAACAATTATAATTTGCAGTATAGCGTATTGTAACAATTATAATTTACAGTATAGCGTATTGTAACAATTATAAATTACAGTTAACGTATTAACAATTATAGAGTGTACTATAACGTATTTTAACATAATTATGATTAGGTGATGGTAGTATACCTGCGTTCGGGCAGCGCCCTCCAGCGGCTGGTAGCGGGATTAGTGATATCGTCGTGGGCGACGCACACGGTCAAGCACGATCTGTTCCCGCCTGGCATTGCGTCGCATCAGCTGGTGAGTTCAACTCAAACTTATACTCAGTCAATAATACAATGTACTTAATATTTTCACCTTCAATTTGATTGGACAGTAACTAAAACTAACTTAAAGTGTAACTTTAAAATATTTGCAGTTAGATTGTATGTTCAAATTGTAACGGTAAACTCAAAAATAACATCTTGTTTTAAATTTTTATTGATATGCCCTAAATTGGCAATATAGGTAATTTTCTATATATTTTTATTTATTAATAACAATTTACTTTAAATAAACGTCCGAAAATACATTTGTATATTTTACAAAGTCTATTTTATAATTTTTTGTAATTTCTAATATTATTATATTCTTGATAGGATTCCAACAAAGAGAAAGATGTATCGAAGCTGGCGCCTCCGCTACTAGTTACCACATTGCATACTGCGTTAAATCAAGTTCTGTATTACGATGAGGTCGCATTGAATTGCAACAGGTATGAAAAATAGATTATTCTGTTATTTAACTCACTTATTTTTTATTAACTAGCTTTGACGAGCAAAATTTGTTCTATTTTTATGGCAAATGTCCGTCATATTTATCAAGTAGTTTTCCTGGAGACAAACAAGCATGTAATAAAAGAGCGTGTGTGCCGAGCACACGTGTCAGAAGTGAAACTTCTTTGGCAAGATTCAAAGATATCAAAATCGTCGCCTTACTCCATGACGTTACGGTTGCAAGTTTCACTTTAAAAGTTTTAAATATGACAAGTATTTCTTTTCTCGTTTCAATGCTTGAAAATAATGCAATTATGTTTATTTACAAACTTAAAAAAATATATATTTAAGCAATGTTGTTTTTCAGGATATTGCAAGAGGCTCGCGACCTGTTGGCTATGATGAAACACTACAAGTTACCTGTGGACGGCGAGGAGTATAACAATATATTGAGGCTGGAACAGGTTGGTATTTTTTATTACTGGATAATTTTATTCATTAATTTCATGAAGATAAGCCGCTTGAGAATCTTATCCAGCTACTTGTATATCTTTATTTTCATTATAATCCAGAATTTTTGATATTTAATTTATTTTTCAGCAATAACTAAAACGATGTGCATATAATTATTTAACAAATACAGCTTTTATCCGTATAACAAGCAGGCAAAGTCACAGGCAAAATCTAGTATTGCCATTTAGTTATATTTTGAACAAAATAAAAGCGTAAATAAAAATCACAATATTAACCAAACACTACCACCAGGTGGCATCAATGACAGCAGCCACTGCACCCCTAGTAGCAAGTATGAAGGCGAAGCGAGTAGCGCAGAACCTCGAGCAACGCCGGGCGGCACTACATGCTGCTGTGGCGCAGTGTTCTCTCGACCAGGGCGAGCTTAATGTATCGTGAGTGTCAAACAAAACACTAGAATACACTTTAGTGCACTATAATACACTTCACAATCAAGGATAGCTCAATGTGTCTTGTGTGCCAAACACACTATGGCACACTACACCAAACTTCATAACTACGTAACATTAGAGCGCACTAGAGCAAACTATAGATGATTAGAGTACACTGTTCCACACTAGAATCCACCGCATCAGACTAAAGTGCACTACAGCACATTAAAGTGCACTACATCACAATAAAGTGCATTATAATTAGTGTAAATAAGAATTCTGATATCCAATTGAGATAAAAATTAATTTAATTACCACTTAACTATACTTACACCTACAATTTCCTCACCAGAGTGCAAGCAGCAGTCAGCGGCGCCGTAGCCTGTCTCCGAGTGTTGCCAGATAAACTAAACCCAGTAATCCGACCCCTCATGGACAGCATCAAACGAGAGTCTAGCGAGAAACTACAAGCGGCAGCGGCTGATACACTCGCGCATTTACTGGCCACACTGCACGGGAGGGAGTCGTGTCCGAATAATAAAGTGCTGGTTAATCTGAAGGCTTTCTTGCGGTATGTGAATTTTTATAAAAAAAGAGCGTATGTGCCGAGCACACGTGTCAGAAGTGAAGATACCAAAATCGTAGCCTTACTCTATGACGTGACGGTATTACCCTGACGCAACCTTGAAATTTTGCTCACAGCGCGCCTAAAAAAGTTTCACTACAAAAACGTTTAAAAATTACAAAATTACAACAATATGTAAATAATCTTTTTTTTTTTAACTAAAACCGATTGTTTAGGTATGTAATTTTTTTCAGACAAATAATTTTCAGGGACTTTTTTAATTATATTTCTATTATTTCAGTTGCGATCCAGAATTCACGCCGCGCATATCGCTAGAGACGGGCGAAGAGAAGGCGGAGCGAAGCGAACGCGGACCGGACTCGGGGAGCGGTGATAGCGGCAGTGAGGCGAAACCGGATACTAATACGGGTCCTGCGTGTGAGTGTTGTTAATTATTATGTCACTTTACAATTATTTTTAACTAGAGACTTGGTTTATCACTACATAGTATAAAACAAAGTCGCTTTCTCTGTCCCTATGTCCCTATGTATGCTTAAATCTTTAAAACTATTTGATGCGGTTTTTTTTAAATAGATAGAGTGATTCGAGAAGAAGGTTTTAGTATATAATTTATTATGTTTTAGTCAAAGCGGGCGAAGCCGCGGGCGGAAAGCTAGTTTATATATATTTTAATGATTATGCACTGCATAACCGGCTGATTACGAATTTGCCGGTAATGCAAATCGAATAATGATAAAGTTTTATTGTAATTCATTTTTTTATCATGTGTTGTTCTCCATTTATAAGTAATGCAAATCCTTAGTACTTTAATCTATATCAGTGCTGTTTCTTGCATTAGTCCTTTGTTTTGACTTATGGGAGTGTTCAAGTATTACGTGATGCAATTGTTGAAGATTTTTGAGCCCCTGTCCCCTCCTTGTATCGCACTTTTCTGTATCACAGTAACGAATTGTAACGTTTTACGAGTCTCTTAAGCCACGTATTCATTACTAAACATTTGTTAATAAACAATGTTTCATAATGTTTCATCATCTCTGTAAACAGTTCATAAACATAGGTGATGAAACATTGTTTATGATACGTGTTGCCGTGCTCCCCACTACGAGTGGAGAGCAAGACGAAACATCTAGTTTATAAACAAAAGTGAGTAGGTGTGTACGTGTTTTGCGCGAGTTTATAAACATGTTAATAAACATGTAAGCAGCAGAGAACATTACTAACTCCTCGGGTGACATCCTGTGAACAACTGACAAGTGTGGACGGCCAAGTTTCAGAAACATGTGTTTATTGTAAACTTGTTTAACGCTAGTCATAAACAGTTTATCAACAAATATTTACTAATGAATACGTGGCATAAAGTCTTTTGATGTGTCCCTCGTTCAACGTCAATCTCAAATGTTGTGGCACAGTGGACAAACACAACGGTATACTAACTCTCCGCGAGCAACACCGCAGCGCAGAACGAGTGGTGCCGCGCCGGGGCCGCCCGCCCGCACTCGCCGCGCACGACGCGATCGACCACGTGCTGGCGCATGAGGATCAGGTATTATGGGGGCTAAATAATTAAAATTAGGAAAAGAATGCGACAACACTTGAGAGGTTTCAAGGGTATAATAATTAAACTTAGGAAAGAAATGTGACAAAAAAATTCGTTTCAAAAAATAAGAGACAAAAAATAATGTTCAAATAATAACGGATAGAATATTAAGTTAAAATGGAAGTTTCGAACTATAAAAATGTAAAAAATGTGAGAGCGACAGTTCGTTCTGAAAAAATGATAGGAATTATCTTTTTCTACTTTATAATTTACCCTACCTTATCAAGGCCAAAATAAAAGTTTACCGTTTGCAAGATAAATAACAGTGAGTTTTTTTCTTCCTAGACCCGAAAGATGTTAAGAATACAGAGGCGAGGCGCGACGATGGCGTTAACTAGTCTAGCGAAGTATTTTGGTGATGAATTACCTGATAAATTACCGAAGTTATGGGAGTTTATCACGGAACCATTTGAGAAAATTCTCACGGATAGCGGTAAGTTAAAATTTATTTGTTCTGTAATTATTTGTTTTTTTTGGCTCATCCAATATTAGTGTATTTCTCAGCTTTATTTTTAAAGATCCTTAGATAAATTTACAAACAAAATTAAAAACAATGGTCCCAAGTGAGATCCTTGGGGAACTCCTCATTGGTATAGCATTTTCCCCAAGAAATTTTATATAGTGTATCTTGACGAGTTGAATACGATTGAGATGCTACAATACGCACCATTAATGCAATGACACGATGCTACTCATTTCAGAGACCATTTTTAGTAACATTTTATGGTCAAATAAATCAAACGCCATGCTGAAATCTATATACATAACATGGACTTGATTACCAAATGCTAACGTCATTAAAATGCACGTCTTTCGTCGTTCTTTTAATGTCTTTCGTTAAACCAACCGAACTAGTTGTGAGATAATAATAAATAAGTAAAAAGATTGTTATTAGTTTGTTTGCCCTAGAACTACGCTTTATTCAATGCAAAGGCATGGGTTAATGGATCCCCGAATAAGACGATTTAATTGGTTGTTATTGCTTATAGAATTAGATGCACTAGAAGCAGACGCCGCCGAAGAGTTAATATCTCGTCTGCAAGTAGTAGAAGCTGTGTGTGCTCACCTCGGCCCTGCTGTATGGCAGAAGGTATCGTCAGGTGCCCGAGCATGTGCAGCGCTGTGTCGGGCACAATACACTGCGCTAAGGCACATGGCTGCGAGGGCACTTGCCGCTATGGCAGCAAGGGAACCGCATAGGATGATGGACGCGCTCGTGCAAGAGGTTAGTAGAAAGAGGATACGTGTCAGAAGTGAAACTTTCAAGATTTAAAGATAGAAAAATCGTCGCTGCATGACGTGACAATATAACGCGACCTTGAAGTTTTAGTCTCGAAGCGACTAAATAAGTTTCACTTCAATAACAATAATAATTGCTGGTCGTTGTTGTATTGGACTTGAATATTATAACTGTATGATTCTTTTTATAGGTTTTTTGTGTTGTTTTGAAATTTGTTTTACAGCTTTAATTCCTCCACATAATGGTTCTCTATCGGCTGTTTGTGTTCTATTGAAGTTTATTTTATCGCAAAAAATGTTCTTCACCTTTTAAGCTATTGCATTGCTTCTATCGCGGGCCTTGAGCGCGGGGACCGAATCCAGAAATTCCGTAATGAAAAAACCTCACGCTCCCCACTCCGACCATCACGGAGGTGTGGCTTGAAGGCATGCTATGTAATAGCTTTACCGCGGCAGTCCCCGAGTGCCACACGTCTTTTTGACGTGACAACGTCTTAAATTAGGTTGCGACTGGGAGTCACTTATGAAAAAGTGTAACGCTCGGTAACGTTACGATGAGTCACCGAACGAGAGAGAGGCCCGCCGAATGCCTTGCGTCTCTCTCCCACTCAACTATGATCGAGAAAAAGACGTTGTCACGTAAAATCTTCGCCCGTAAAACCGACTTTACAGGCAACCATTTTTTTTATTCGTTAAACATATGTATTAATAAAGCACTTGTTTCAACAGCTAATCGAAGCACTGAGCGAAGGTAGTGCGTGCGTGCGGTGCGGTGCTGCGGAAGCACTTGCGCGGCTCGTGGACACGCTGCAGCTGCAGCTTGTGCCGTATATCGTGCTGCTGCTCGTGCCGCTGCTCGGTGAGTGCACACACACACACACACATAAAACTATATAATATATAAAACTCAAAGGTGACTGATATGGTGATCTATCAACGCACAGCCCAAACCACTGGACGTAACGGGCTGAAATTTGGCATGCAGGTAGATGTTAGGACGTAGGCATCCGCTAAGAAAGGATTTCCCGAAATTCTTGCGGGAACGGGGAAAAACGGGGATGCACGTACAAAGTCGTGAGCGGAAGCTAGTACTATAATATGTATACCATAATGAACACGTACTTACATACGCAAACACATACGAACGCTTTCATACACACACACACGTATATACGCAAATATGTGCACGCACATACGTGCATACGCAAGTATGTGTACGTACACTAATGAACACGCATTCACATACGCATATGCGTACGCGCATTCATATCAGATAGTAAGGTTTCTATCATTTTTTAAGAAGTTAAATAGACGTACTCTTTTTGAAAAAGAAGTTTTATTTTAATCTTTAAAAAAGTGAGATTTTCAACATTTAAATTGACGTATGTTAAAAATGCATTTACAATGTCTGTGTGCAGGGCGCATGAGCGACCACAACGAGTCGGTCCGCGTGATGGCGACGCGCAGTTTCGCCACGCTGATCCAGCTGATGCCGCTGGACGGCGCCGCGGCCGAGCCCACAGCTCTGTCACCCGAGCTGCGTGCGCGCCGGGCAGCTGACCGCGCGTTCGTGGACCAGCTGTTCAATCCCAAGGCGATTAAGGATTACCGCGTGCCCGTGCCCGTGGCTGCGGAGCTGAGGAGCTACCAGCAGGTGCGTGTGTGTGCGTGTGCGTGTGTGCGTGCGTGCGTACGTGCATTAATAAATTGAATTAAATTGTGTTTAATTTGAATAACTTGATAACTCAACTCATGAAAACTGAAATTTTCTTCAATTTAATGGTTTTTATGTATCGTATCTTAGGCGGGTGTGAACTGGCTGCGCTTCCTGTACGAGTACAAGCTGCACGGCGTGCTGTGCGACGACATGGGGCTGGGCAAGACGCTGCAGTCCATCGTGGTGGTGGCGGCGTCGCACCACGAGCGCGCGCAGGCCCACGCGCCCGCGCTGCCCTCGCTCGTCGTGTGTCCGCCCACGCTCACCGGTGGGTGCCCACCCGCTATTATGTAACACGAGGCCCACTACCGTGTGTACCTGCCCTTACATACGACACGAGATGGTCTACCGTGTGCACCTGCCCTTATACCTTGGCATGAGATGGTCTACTATGTGTACACGACCTTATACCCAACCACGCGGTTGTCTATAGAGTATACGCCCTTATACTGCCCCAGTAGGTTGTCTATATGGTGTACACGCCCTTATACCGCATCACATAGTCTATAGAGTGTACCTGCCCTTATACCTCGACACGAGATGGTCTACTGTATCTACCTGCCTTTATACCCCACCACGAGTTTGTCTACACTCTACAGTGTGTACACGCCCTTATATCTGAACTCTAGTTCGCCGCGTACGGTAATACGCTGCGGTCATCAATGTAACACATTTATACCGTTCACCTTTACACGACGTTTCATCGTGTACATCGTGTACGTTACATCCATATAGTATTCAAACACCCAAAATTTATAAATTTACCAATAAAACACCAAAATACACAAAACAAGTTTTATTAAAAAGATCTCTTCTACATTACAACATTAATTCATCAATTTTGTAACAGGTCACTGGGTGTTCGAAGTGAACAAGTTCATACAGACGAAATATCTCAAACCACTGCAATACGTCGGACCGCCGGTCGAAAGAGAGCGGTTACGGTCACACGTCCGACGGTACAACCTTATCGTCGCGTCGTACGATATCGTGCGGAAAGATATCGACTTCTTCAGCTCTATCAAGTGGAACTACTGCATACTGGATGAAGGACACGTGATCAAGAACGGGAAGACGAAAGCGTTTAAAGCTATTAAACAGCTGGTCGCGAATCATAGGCTCATTCTGTCGGGGACGCCGATACAGGTAAGATTTAGAATATTTTAAATTATATTTATTTATTCTTTATTGTACAACAGTCTTATAAAATAAAAGTACAACAAAACCATTCAAAATGTACAAATGGCGGCCTTATGGCTCTAAGCCATCTCTGCCAGGCAACCTTCAGGTAAAGGACAGAGCATAATATACCAAAGGCTAGGATTATACTTATTATCATTATTTATTCGTACCTCATCTGATCATGTGATTTTATATTTGAAACTGCAATATTATGATGAAAATTGATTGTTTTAATGCGTGACAATAAACGCCTTAAACAAGTGAAGAACTATTTTAACAACGGCATGCGTCTGTGCGTAACGAGTCAATAAAATAGTATTAACAAAAAATCCGGTTCGAAGGACCAAATCATAAAATACAAACAATTTTGGTC
>CAJQZN010039717.1:9828-29535 GCA_907164685.1 Colias eurytheme
AGACGTAGACGTAGACGTAGACGTAGACGTAAACGTAGACGTAGACGGAGACGTAGACGTAGACGTAGACGTAGACGTACACGTAGACGTAGACGTAGACGTACACGTAGACGTACACGTAGACGTACACGTAGACGTACACGTAGACGTACACGTAGACGTACACGTGGACGTACACGTGGACGTGCACGTAGACGTGCACGTAGACGTACACGTAGACGTACACGTAGACGTACACGTAGACGTACACGTAGACGTACACGTAGACGTACACGTAGACGTAGACGTACACGTAAACGTAGACGTAGAAGTACACGTAGACGTAGACGTAGACCTAGACGTAGACGTAGACGTACACGTAGACGTAGACGTAGACGTACACGTAGACGTAGACGTAGACGTACACGTAGACGTAGACGTAGACGTAGACGTAGATATAGACGTAGACAAAGTCGTAGATGTAGACGTAGACGTGGACGTAGACGTAGACAAAATCGCAGACGTAGACGTAGACGGGGACGTATACATAGACGTGGACGTAGAAGTAGACGGAGACGTAGACGTACACGTAGACGTAGACGTAGACGTACACGTAGAAGTACACGTAGACGTAGACGTAGACGTACACGTAGACGTAAAAGTAGACGTAGACGTAGACGGTTATAATTCATCTGTATATAAGGTATACAAAAAATTGGTTGTCTGTAAAGTCGGTTTACTGACGATAGTTGAACGTGACAAAGTCCGATTGTGCTTCTTTGTCGTTCGTTCCGCGCTCTCGCTCGCACTTCAAGCCTTACATGGAACGCCTCAGAGCGAGGTAACGCCGCATGAGTCATGTTTTTTCGTGCGTGTGCGCGGCTCTATCTTCTATCTTCTATATATATAAAACTCAAAGGTGCCTGATATAGTGATCTATCAACGCACAGCCCAAACCACTGGACGTATCGGGCTGAAATTTGGCATGCAGGTAGATGTTAGGACGTAGGCATCCGCTAAGAAATGATTTCCCGAAATTCATGCGGGAACGCTAGCTAGTCGAATTATAAGACGTTGTCACGTCAAAAAATAAAAAAGAACACAATTGACCCTATACCAAGTACTATTATATTATATTCTATGCTTGTACTAAATACTGGAGTTGCATTCTATTCTTACATAATATTTCATCCAGATTTACAGCTCTTTTCTTGAGAGGAACAAACATCTCCCCGCATGCTTGCTTGCTTCCGTGCTTAATAGCTACATATTTTTTACAACTATACCCAATCATATATTTTATTTTACAAAAATCCAAACAAAATTCGCGTAAAACCAAGTTATAGCAACTCGTAAATTTAATTCGAAATCATCGTTCTGTCTCTAGTGACATGATATGATCGCTCATTGTACGCGATGACGCGTCGAGAGCAATGGACAGTCGCGAGCAGAAGTGAGAATGGAATTTATTTATTTAATAGTTTATTTATTCACCAAGAAACAGGCTTAAAATAATAATATGTAGACCCTGACTTTCGAACTTTAAAAAATATGTGATTAAACAAGCTATGTTTTACAGATTCATAATATGAAGATTCATAGTATGAAGAAACGCTTTTGAAATTTTATCCAAATTGGTGCTATGGATTAGATATGATAGCGTAACAGACATACCGATTCGCATTTATTATTAGTATTTACTAATTTTAAATGCTTAGTAATGAGATAAAGATGCAGAATGATAGATATATAAAAAAAGTTAAATTCATTAGAAATTGCCTTAAATAATATAATCTCTGTTTGTTAAGAAATATTACTTAGCTCTACTTAGGTCTTAAATTTCAGTATTACAGCATTAAATATTAATCTTATTGAAATTTAATAATTTAGAAAGTGTAACTTTACAAAATTTTAAAGTACTTTTCATCACAACAGTACTAGGTCTTATATTGTAACGATTACTATTATAATTTAAACTTTAAGTATAATGAGATAAGAATCAAATCCGCTTGTTAGTTAGTTACGGTAAACAATTTCCTGTTAACCAGACTCAGCTATTAAACTATAAAATATAATGAGATTACTTCATTTTAATTGCTTCTGACTGCTGTCTTCGTTCTCTCCGGAAATACGACGTACTTTAGTAAAAATCTGGTATTTTACGCATTAAATTCTATAATAATTCATCGTGTTTTAAATTCATCAAAACTTTCCCGGTTCTGGTTATAACACAATTTAATTATTGTTGAGTGTTGTTGTGTGGTGTGTTGTCGAAAATACTGTTTCTTTGCTCTCGAGGGAATAAAGTGTTGGGATTCGACAAAATTATCTATTATAAATGAAAAATAATAATTTTATAAAACATAGAGCACACATTTTTTCATTAACATTAGAAATATACAATTTTAGATGATCTCAATGTGATAGGATAGGAAATTGAAAAAAAAAAAACATTCTAGCATTTATGCATTTCATATTATAATATTAAATCAACGTGTGTATAACATTCTGATGTCATACACCAGAACTGCTGAACCGATTTTGATTAATTTACAGAAATAGATAAACTTTAGGGAAGCACAAGAAACTTTTGTGAGGAAAATAAAGCCAAAACAGATGTAGATGTAACAGAATATATACCTATGACATTTTTATAAAAAATGCACACGAGGAAAGCCGACGTAAGAATCTAGTGAATAAAAATCACTTAAGAAAATTAAATTTCAATATTAACTTTTCATCTTATTGAGGATGTCTGTATTGGGTCAAGGTTCTCTTTTATGATATTTCAATGCAAATTTTCAAAGGATTAGGTACTATCATAGTACTATTTATGAATAGCTTAAAGTAATTTGATATTATTATATCATAATAATATAATGATAAGTGCACTTTATAGAATTTGCAAAGGATTTAATAAGTAAATGTTTCAAAAAAAAGGAATATTATAAAAAAATAATTAACGTAATCGATTCAGCCGTTCAATCGGTTGAACCTTTTTCATTTTCCATTAAACAAAATATAACTTCATCTGAAAAAGACTCCTAACACGAATCACCAAAAAAACCAACCCGTTAAAACATAACTGACTTTTTAAAACAAAAACTTAGAAACAATAACACACCAAACGGAGTCCATTTAATCCAGAAGTATAAAACGTCGCTGTGCTTAACGAAATTGCGCAATTTGCATACGAATGTAGTGAAAACCTTTAGGGTGAGAAGTGATATACATACAACAAAATCGTAATTTTCGACGGCGGGGCCGTATAAATTCAGTTAATATGTTAATTTTCGACTTGACGACCCTTTTTTCTAAATACGTAATACGACACATTGTTGGATTTTTGGATTAAGCAATAAGGCTAAATATAATCTGTTGAAATTGATCCTTAGTTAAAAATTATTCTTCAAATATCATAATAAATAACTACATTAATTAATATGTCTTCATTGTCCTTCTGACATTAGACATTTTACAGTTTAACATTATTATGTAATCTTATTCTTATATATAAAAATGAATCGCAAAATGTGTTGGTAAGCGCATAACTCGAGAACGGCTGAACCGATTTCGATAATTCTTTTTTTATTATATTCCTTGAAGTACGAGGATGGTTATTATGTAGAGAAAACGTAAACATGTACCACGGGCGAAGCCGGGGCGGACCGCTAGTCTTATATATAAAAATGAATCGCAATATGTGTTGGTAAGCGCATAACTCGAGAACGGCTGAACCGATTTCAATAATTCTTTTTTTATTATATTTCTTGAAGTACGAGGATGGTTCTTATGTAGAGAAAACGTAAATATTATGTACCACGGGCGAAGCCGGGGTGGACCGCTAGTAATCTATAAAATTGACTCTAGATACCGACATATTATATGTATATTGTATACGGAGAACAAATGAAATACTAGCCGCTTACCCCGACTCCGTTTGGATTGAACCGTAATGTTGTATCGTACAAACAAAAAGGTTGTTAGGTTTGTATGTGTGTGTTTGTAACTCTTTCACGCAAATACTACTGAACAGATTACAATGAAATTTAGCACACATATAGAGGGTAACTTGGATTAACATATAGGATAGGTTTTATCCCGGAAATCCCACGGGAACGGGAACTATGCGGGTTTTTCTTTGAAAACGCGGGCGAAGCCGCGGGCGGAAAGCTAGTATTAGCATATTACTAACCTTTAATAATCTACCTATAACTTCTTATTCGCGATATTATTTTTATATTACATACGACAATGATCATTCTGTTTTATATATTACAAAGGTGCCCTAATCTATACAAATCCTGTCAATCAAATAAGAAAAATCTATTTTTATCTCGAACATTCTAGAGATAAAACATAACGCAAAAAACAGCTGATTTGAATAAAGTCTCTCAGGGAGTACTTAGCCGAGTTGTGTTCAGGCTTGGTCGCAAGTTCGATTCCCAGTGGAGACACTATTACCCGGTTCGTATGTAGCATTTTGATGAAGGAATGAAATTCAATGATATCAAACAAAATTATCTTTCAATTTTTTTACGTAACGTTCCTTTTCATGTGTCTTATATTTAGAAAAAGTTAAAGGTCTTGTTCAAGTATTTATTACCTCATCCAATCTGGTACATAATATGATTACTATAAAATATGTCTCAAAAATTACATATAAATTACAATGTTGATTTTATGAAGCTTTGAATTTAAATAATAAAAAAATAAAACAAAAGTTTACCAGTTAACCATTACCCACACTCACATTTATATTTAAATCTTTATTTACTGCAGCCATAATATATTATTAGTGACTAGATTTCCGCCCGCGGCTTCGCCCGCGTTTGCAAAGGAAAACCCGCATAGTTCCCGTTCCCGTGGGATTTCCGGGATAAAAACTATCCCTTGTGTTAATCCAAGGTACCTTCTATATGTGTGCTAAATTTCATTGTAATCGGTTCAGTAGTTTTTACGTGAAAGAGTAACAAACATCCATACATCCTTACAAACTTTCGCCTTTATAATATATATTAGATTTCGAGTAGAAAATATATTACGTAATAATAAAGACATTTAAGGAGCTATAAACACAAAAAAATAGGAAAATAATCTAAGCCTAGTTCCCACGATACAGCCTACGCACTTCTTTCAGCTATTTTTTCAACATACTCTATCCATCAATGGAGCGATCATTCAATGTCCCACCTAAGCCTCTCTTAGCGATACAAGATACAATAAGGAAATAATATATTAAAATGATTAAATCGATATACCATCAATCTGTCTGTAGCTTAATGAATTCTGAACTATGGATAAAGTTGAATCTGTATAATTAATAAAAACAATAAAACAACAACTGTTTTATTACCTCAATATTTAATTTAACCAAGTTATATGATACTTTAGGAATTGTTATTATAACCTTGAGTAATTGTTTAAATGATTTGTTTCCATTATCATGAGTTTTTCCACGTGTATTCGTTCTGTCGTAGCTTCGTAGCACGCTCGTAGCTTGCGCGTAGTATGTACGTAGCATATACGTAGCGTCCCCGTAGATGCCTCGTAGATGCCCCTTAGAGAGTTCATATGAGCTAAAATAGACAGCCTTTAAAGATAGCTTCAACTTGGTTATAGAATGAAACTATATTGTAATACATATTATGTAGAAAATATTGTATATTATATTACTTATATGATAAATGTTGGGTAGATGTGATCTTTAACGATGTGACGTGTGACCTTTGAAACTATTCCATCGATTTTCTGATACTTGATATCCGATAGATAAGGGAATAACATATTATATAATGTGTGCTTTACATGTATAACACAATGGTAAACCTTAGAATAAAACTAGTTAGCAACTAGGCTATTCACTGTCTGCCAAAACCAGGAACTGACTCGTCTCTTTTTAAAGTCAAACGCGCTAATTGCCAAATATACGAACGTTATTCAACGTTCCTCTTTAGTTTCACTCCCTTCGTACACATTAAAGTTCTCAATTAAAGTCATGTTTGAGGTTGGCTGAAACTGGCTGTCTTAATTGGACTCGAAAGTTGATCACTAAAAGCACATGACTGATTTGATAAAACGAGTGTAAGGCTGTGACACATGTCGGGAAAAAGTTAGCCTAAATTCAGCTCCGGTCAGCTTGAAATAAAAACTAGGGATAAATAAAATGTTGAACAAATAGTCTCGTCATTCAACGAAGTAAAATCTCTGAGTTTGGAATTGAAATGTAATTTTAACGAATACTAGAATTAGAACGTATTTTGAGCATCATTACATAGTATAAAACAAAGTCGCTTTCTCTGTCCATATGTCTCTTTGTGTGCTTAAATCTTTAAAACTACGCAACAGATTTTGATGCGGTTTTTTTTAATAGATAGAGTGATTCAAGAGGAAGGTTTTAGTATATAATTTATTAGGTTTTAGATAAAGCGGGCGAAGCCGCGGGTGGTAAGCTAGTTTAATACTAATTCATTGTTGATGTTTTAATCATTGTCATAATATATAATATATGGAAGATAATACTTTTTTCTATTCATTACAATAACTACTTTTTGGAATTATTCCAAATTGAATTAACAGTGAATAAAAAATTGGCTAAAAATCAGTGCTGAGCCAAGCTAGTTAATTTTTGCTGAGCCATAGAATTTATATTGCACGCCTCATAAGCGAAGCGTTGAGGTGGGTACTACTGTCTCTTCGCGCAAAACATCTGATTTTTCAAACTTAAAATGTCTTTATGTATCATACATTGCACTTGTAAGATAATACATACACACACATATTAAGAAAAAACACTATTTTTAACGTTCATGATATTTTTGATGTCATTTTTGTTATTTAAACTAGTTAAAAAACAGTTTAAAAAAGTTCTGTCTTGGACGTCCGTGTGTCTGTATGTGCGGATCCTTTTTCTTGTTAACACGATAGCGACCGAAATACTTTACTAATCGAGTCTTTTTTTTTCTCTTACGCTTGAGTATGCTCAGGAATAGAACCCTTTCATTTTTCAGGGTCTGATTCGATGTGGTTTAATTGTTATTAAATAAACAAAAATAATAATTAATAAATATTTATTAAAAAAAAATTATGAGGCGTGCACTTTTGGATTTTCCAAATTATTTTTTGCAATTGCACGATAAAATTTTAACGGTAATAAATATCATATTATTCGTTAACTATATGTTACACAGAACGGGAGTAAATAATCTTCTTTCATTAGTTATACTAGTGATATACATAGACCATAGATACAAAATGTCGATTTGATTTACCCAAGATTTTCCATGAGCCTTGTAACCTTCAGATGTAATTGGAGCCATTAACCGCTCACCAACCTCATTATTTCTATAACATTCCATAAATCCATTACTATTTTATGCTTATTACATAGTAGAGTATGTAGACGGAGCTCGGTTGTTTGACTCTTCGATTTCTTAGTCGAGGTTTAAAGACTAGAAAAAACGTGTAAATAATAAAATTATTCATTAACTATATATTTCACAAATTAGTAATTGTTCTTATCGAGGAAGTAATGTATTCGTCATGTTGTAGAACTTAAAAGTTTATCCAAATTTTGCATCATGTCATGCCATAGTATATTTATGATGATAATGATTACCATAATATGTTTATATAAAGAATTAAACTGTAAAAAAATACATGTAAAACTCAAATATAGTATAAGAAGATGAATAAACGTTTAGTAAAAATATATTGCTAAAAATATGAATTTATATCTTAAACGTGTAAAAACATCAAAACTGATAGCTCTTAAAAGAAAAAACTAAAGTTAACTAGCATCATATTGTAGTCTTGGCTTACTGTTCGCATCAGAAACTTTAAGACCGTATTTTATCCAGTGACTTACGATAGATATTCGCTACAAGGAAAGCCTTAATAACTTTAGAATACAGTTTTTGTTCCCTTTTTCCACATGAACAAGAATGAAATTTATGTATTGGAAATTAAAAGTTTACATCGTATAATAGAAAATGTTGTATTAAAAATTGTGAAGAATATAATTTTTTTTATCATGAGGCGGGAATATGCAGCTTTTTTCTATTCTAGAAAGTTTTCAATAATAATATACTATTTAACATACATTGAATTCGATAATTAATTAGTGTCTTTGCAGCATTATACTACAACAATACCATAAAAAACTAAGACAATTCATCATGTGTCATAATCAAAAAGAATATCTTCTTATATATAAAAATGAATCGCAAAATGTGTTGGTAAGCGCATAACTCGAGAACGGCTGAACCGATTTCGATAATTCTTTTTTTATTATATTCCTTGAAGTACGAGGATGGTTTTTATGTAGAGAAAACGTAAATATGTACCACGGGCGAAGCCGGGGCGGACCGCTAGTCATTCATAAAAATCAAACATAACAAAATAAAATGCAATATTTATTTAAAAATGTTAATAATTTATGTATTCATGCATCCAGGAACAAGTCAAGGAAAGGCCCAGGGAACATGTACGCGGAAGGAAGTTAACATGTTATATTTTGTAAGACGTAATAAATATAAATAAAAATCTATGCTGTTTTAAGATATTTATACAAATATTATAAATAGAAAAGATTTGAATTTTTATTTGTTTGTTGTGGTTAGAAACAAAAACTACTGCACCAATTAAACAAATTCTATATTATAATGAAATAATCGAAACCTTCACTAAGAAATACAAAATATTATAATTAATTTCAAAGTACATTTATTTGTTTGTCCTTCTTATACTTAGTAATGCATGCTTTATATTATGACTAGCTTTCCGCCCGCGGCTTCGCGCGCGTTTTCAAAGAAAAACCTGTTCCCGTAGGATTTCCGGGATAAAACCTATCCTATGTCCTTTCTCGGGTGTCAAAATATATCTATACCAAATTTCATGCAAATTGGTTCAGTAGTTAAGGCGTGATTGAGTAACAGACAGACAGACAGAGTTACTTTCGCATTTATAATATTAGTATGGATTGTTCCTTGTAAAAGAGTAGAAGGAGAGAGTATGTAGTAGGCTAGAAAATAACAAAGAATTATTTTTCGGCTAAGAATCATATTTCTTTTGAAATCCCCATTAATTATAATAAATATAATAAATAAAGGAAGACATACACATTATCGTTATTTTTAGTGATTCAAAATATTTGAATCACTAAAAATAACGATAATGTGTATGTCTTCCTTTAACGTGTATTAAATAAATTTACAGTTAATATTTGTACAAAGAATTTATAATGTTAACAACTTTATGTCAATTCTCTTTGACTACGCGAGCGAAGCTGCGTGTAACAGCTAGTAATTCATAAGAAAAACACATGTAAGGTAAATGTATTGGGTAAATAATTTCTTTGAAATTTGACGATTCAAAAGCGCTTCTAAAAAGTGGTATAAATAAATCTTTGAGTTTGGTAATAACTATACCAGGAAAGAGCTATGTTAAATAAGAGTATATGTTATTTAGATTCGTAGCCTCGGCTTATAGTTACGTAAGGGAAAGATCACATATCTTCCAATGAGAGAAAATCCTTTCAAGCTCTATGTTTTCTCTATAATATCAGGAAAAAGCACTAGACTCTATATTGTTCTCTATGATATTCGAAGTGTATTAGAATACGTACGACTGAATAATAAATATGTCTAATAATTTTAAGATGAGAATTTGTTGTGTTTTGCTTTGGTTGCAGGCTCGAAAGTCGAAACCGGTTTACAAGCGATCCTTTACAATAAAATAACGCACGTATCGCACCAATAATTCTTTCAGCTTAAATAGAACCGATAGGAAAATGTGTGTAGATAAACCGAGTCGGTCCAAGTGACACAAATCGTGGGAAAAATTGCGAAAATTTTTCACGATTCGCACGCATGCGTTCGCCAGTCGAGCTCGGGACGTCGAGCGGTGCGCACGTGTCGTGTGTTGTGCTGTGCTGTGTGTGTGTGAGTGACGTGCAGTGATGTGCGATCGTAGTGAATAAGCGGGTGAGTCTTATTTTTTAGGGCAAAAAAAAATTTTTTTTTTTTTGGAAAATTTTTGTCGAAGTTTTTGAGGCAAGTTTGAATACTTAATTGGAAAGTTTATGTGTGGATGTTGACGGTGAATTTTATTGATGCAATTAAATAATCGATAAAATTTATAAATTTTTGTGAAATAGAGTACTACGACTTGTGTTATATTTTTAATAATTTTAGGTGTTTGATTTCGAATTTAATATTTTCAGGACCTACGTTATTATTACGTCTTTTTTCGTCTGTTACATACATTGTAACGAGAGGATTATAGGTTCGATTCTCTACATTTGCTCTATATTTTTACAGTTCTACCATGTAGGTGAATAATTTGTTATTTAATCTTTTATAAATAACTAGATTTTAACCGTGATTATAGTTCTTTAACCTGACCTTTAGAAATAAAATTTTAATGTACAGAGAGCTAACGGAGCCTATGAATTTATTTTTATTTAAATTTCAACAACACTTTTATGCCTTTGAATTAACATTTTAGGCGTAATAAACTACATTATTAATCATAATAATTATTTACTACATACATTGAGACGATGATTTTAGAATTTCGATAACTACAGAAGATATCTTTCTACAGCTCTATCATAAGCTTTCATCCTTAACTTAACCTTTATATTATTTTCTATACAATTAATATAATATAGATATTTATTTCAAAACAAATGTTAGAAATTCTAAAACAAAATTCATTCGTTATTCAATGTTCGTTAACACTTTAACATGTGAATGATGAATTGTCACTACAGTTGAATGAATTTTGACGGTATTTCGTGAATGACAAATTGATAATCTATATTCGTACGTAATATTATAGAAATAAAGTTTTAAATCGTTTATTAGTAGAAAAGCTTCCACTGCTTTAACGATGATGAAAGTTTAAGAGAGCGTTACATTACGACGCAATAATAATATGATAGTCATATTATAGATTATAGATAGATTTAATTATTGTTTTTATTTTAATTAACGTGGACGGATGAAGTAAGAGTGACTAGTATGCGAACATTTTGTTAATTTATTGTATTTTGGCAACGGTTGATAATTACTATTTATACTAATAGTAGGTGAATATTGAATAATACAAAATTAAATAAATTATTTTAATTAAGCCCCAATACCTTTTAGTATACGATATTACTTATTCACATATCTGCTTCACTGATTTATTCTTAACTAGCGGTCCGCCCCGGCTTCGCCCATGGTACATATTTCGCAATAAAAGTAGCCTATGTTCTTTCTCAGGTACTAAAGATTGTCTGTGCCAAATTTCATCAAAATCGGTTGAGAGGTTTAAACGGATAAGCGTTACAGACAGACAGACAGAGTTACTTTCGCATTTATAATATTATATTAGTAGGGATATAGGCAATAATTCCCGAATATTTTTTAGAATCTCGTTGCTACTTCTACTAGAAATAAAACCTAGGACTCCTATATAATATACTTTAACCACTGTACCAAAGAGATAGCAAAGTCGTATAATAAATGAAACAACTCCAAGCTTTTGAGAGCAAAGAATACGTAATAATATTTCATAGTTCTAGTTGGAATAACAATTCCTATTTCTATCTAGAGTTGAATAGGTTTTTTCATATTTAATACCACGTTTCTTATAATATATGTCGCGTGTTTCATAGCGTCTTTGAAATATTAATCACTTTTATTTTCTTAGTGTGAAAAGCTCTTAGAAAAATGTCAAAGAAACTTACGTATTTATGTTTATTCTGTATATTTAAATTGCTTAATATGATTTAGGTCTTTACTAGGTTTCTTCTAGCTTCAAGCGTGTTTATGTGTCTTAAATATACTACTAATCACTATTGCCAGCTTTGCTCGGTTTGCCTCGAGGTAAAGACAAAAAAATAGCGTTTATTACCAAGTTATAACAATGGTGGTGAAAGATAAATCATGTCTACTAATAGTACACATGCGAAAGTAATTGTCTGTCTGTCTTTTCTTTACGCTTACACCACTGAACCAATTTTGATGATATTCGGTAAAAATACAGTTTCAGACCTGAGAAAGGAAATAAGATATTTTTACGGCAGTAATCTCACGGGAACGGGAACTATGCGGGTTTTCATTTAACAACGGGGAGAAACCACGGTCAGAAAGCTTGTACCTATATTATATAATTTAAGAAATTGTTCCAGTATTTTTTTTTTACTTATTCGCCTCGATTATAAATCTTATATAAAAAAATGAATCGCAAAATGTGTTGGTAAGCGCATAACTCGAGAACGGCTGAACCGATTTCGATAATTCATTTTTAATATATTCCTTGAAGTACGAGGATGGTTTTTATGTAGAGAAAACGTAAATATGTACCACGGGCGAAGCCGGGGCGGACCGCTAGTACTTTATAAGTTATACATGATTCTACATAGATAAATTAAAATGTTAACATTAACTTCATCACTTACATTATAAACATTAACCAAGTACCAATAGTTAAAATGTTCAAGCAAGTCCCATTTTCGATTCTCCTCAGAGACTGGAAAAGGCTCCCTTTCAGTTTAGAAAACTCATAACCTCGTTCGAAAGTCGATCAGTGTATGTGAAATATATTTGACCCGGGTTACGTAAGGCGTGTGACATTTTTTCGTTTATTTGATGATTTTGAAGGAAGAGGAAGTTCGTGATAGATGAAATACATGCCTTTAAAATACTAAGGGCCGATTTTTCAATGCTTGGATAAAACTTATTCGTTGAATGGTATAAAACTACCATTTTAAAAACGTATTCTAATTGCCCGCATTTGACAGTTTACGTGACATATTATCGTGTAATACTTTATTGGACGGATAAGTTTTAACCAAGCATTGAAAAATCGGCTCTAAATATGTTATAGGCTTAAACTAATAATTTAAAAGTACCTACCTCACCGGCACGGAATCTTGGCCACTGCAAATTTTTGCGTAAAATAACACTATTTCTTTTCTACTACAAAATTCAATTAAAATTTAATCAAAACTTGTTACTTTGATGTTTTTACTAACTTTTAGTAATAATTGGAAGTTTATAAGAAGTACTACAGCGTAGATATGAATTAAACAAGAATTTACGCTTTTTCTGTGAAATTTAAATGATTTCTTAAAAAATGCACAAAAATTAGAAAGAACGTTTCCATAAAAAAAAATTGAACCTTTTAATATAGGGTGTTTCCTTCTCTTGCCTTAAACACTGTTTGCATCCAGTCTGGCATACTCTAGATGACATTTTTGATGTCCACTTGAGCTATAGTGTACCAAACGGCCCCAGCTGTATTTCTAAGCTCATCTAACAATGGTGCTGGGTTGGAATCGAACTTTATGTTTCTTTTAAGCATGACCCAGATGTGTTCTATTGGATGAAGGTCCGGGCTACGAGCTGGCCACTCCTATTTTTCAATAATAACCTTTTGAAGGTACTCTTATACGCATCGTACGACACGCGGACATGCGTTATAGTGTATTAGTAGCAAATTTTCTTCACTGATAAACCTGTAATAGGGCTGAACATGTTCCTGGAGAATTTCCTCGATGTACCTGATCAAATTTAAGCCATTATCTACGATAACTAACTCCATGCGAGCATCGGAACTTACACCTCCCCATATCATTATTGACCCTCCATGAAAAATCGCAGTTTGAGCGTGGTGATGGGTGAAAACCTCTCTTCTCGTCTCTTCTATACTGACTCTTGGCTATCAGAAGCTCGTAAAGTGCCTTAGCAGTCATCTGTGAACACCTCACGAGCGCACTGGCTGTGGGTCCAGTTTTCATGTTCTCGTGCAAAACGAAGACGTGCTTCTCTGTGATGTCTGAGGAGTTCTGGACGGCGTGCTGGTCTGCAAACCTTCAAATTAACTTCCTTCATTAGTCTTCTCACCGATTGCTCACTCACATTTATTATCCTGGTGTTTTAGAGCCGGTGGCGTATCTCAAAAACTGTCAGAAAGCCATTTCTGAGTATCTCTGGAACAATAAACGGGTCTTATTGAGCTGATGAGCACCCCACGCCTTCATTTTCTGGTCTGCACGTGTAGCTGCCAGTCTCCTGGTATCTTCTCTTTGCATAGTGCATCGCTGAACGTGGTACGTACTGTACATTAGGTACTTTATGTTGCGGCAGTCATTGGTCTAACATTGCGATGGCCTGAGCAGGTTGTTCAGATGTTAACGGCATTTTTTATTGTTTGTTATGATCATTGACTACAGTACAACAATAACAATATCATAAAACGGCATAAACGATATCGAAAAAAGTTTAAAACTAACAATTCGTAACTTCGGCTTAACCGCACAAATCACAAATTTCGAGTAACTCTTAAAAAGGGGTAAAAGATTATTCTCAAACTTAATGATTTCTTACCATAAAATTAAACAAATAATACGTTAACATATCTGCATACAAAAAAATCGTGGAAAACACTTCATACTTTTTTTATCGGCAAATTTGTAAGTGGCCAAGATTCCGTGCCGGTGAGTGTATTAGATAACATATTTTTATTTACTTTTCTAAGAATAATATTCTAGGCTCTGCAGAAAGTTCGTGACATTCTGATCGTTGTTTTTGACCTTATATCTATAATAATTTTATATTAAACTGGCTTTCCTCCCGCAGCTTCGCTTGCATTGTCTAAAACCTAATAAATTATATACTGAAACCTTTCTCTTGAATCACTCTATCTATTAAAAAAAAACCGCATCAATCCGTTGCGTAGTTTTATAGATTTAAGAATACATAGAGACATAGGGACAGAGAAAGCGACTTTGTTTTATACTATGCAGTGAAGGTCATTATTCTGATTCTATCCGGTCAAAACCGAATATCTTATGGCCAAGCTATTTATTAAACAGCCCTCACAATTTAACTAGCCCTTATCAATCAAGATGATTAAGGATACTAATGAAAATGGAACTGACACTTATGAATATTTAATTATACACTTTGTATTCATCGAATATCTATCAATATAACATAGAATTGTATAGGTATGATCTAGATGTTCTACTAATATAATAAACTCAAGTTTCTAGTTTGGAAGTATAGAGGGATGGATGTTTGTTATTCTTTCACGTAAAAACTACTGAACCAATTACAATGAAATTTGTTATGTAGATAGCTGAAGACCCAGAATTTATTTAGGCTACTTTTTATCCCGGAAATCGCACAGGAACGGAAACTATGCGGGATTATCGATTTTCGTTCGGACAATTACGTCTATAAGATATTTTTTTATAATATCGTTCAAAAATTAAAGTAAGTAATGCTGTGTAACAGGATTACTCGGTTCTTCATTTAATTTAACCACTGTATCAAGGAAACAGTCAAGATTAGGAAGGGTAATACGTACAATATTTATTGCGCAAAGGGGATACCCACAGCTACATGCCCTACAGACCCAACGAAGCTTCTGTCAATCTTTTACTCCCACGTAAGTTGTAGATATTTTGATTAAGACAATGAATTATGTAGAAAACAGGTCAGTATAATAATATTTATTTCTAGATTTCCGAACGTCGCTGCGTCCGTGTAGTCAAAAGTAGCTGCATAGTTCCCGTTTCCATGTAATTTCCGTGTAAACCTATCTTATGTCCTTTTATATGTCTCAAACTATTTTAATATCAAATTTCATGCAAATTGGTTCAGTGGTTTAGGCGTGAAGAAGAGACAGACACACAGATCGTCAACAGACAGATTTACTGTCGCTTTTATAATATGAGGTAATAAAAGAAGCTAATTACACTTTCAAAATGTTCTGCTTAAAAAGTTTAAATTAGTCCAATATCATCACTACATAGTATAAAACAAAGTCGCTTTCTCTGTTCCTATGTACCTTTGTATGCTTATTAGGTTTTAGACAAAGAAAAGAAGAAAGAAGAAAGAAAAGACATTTAATTCAACACACACATAAAGACAAATAAAAATAAAACAGAAATTAAATAGAAAAACACATTGAAATTACGATATAAAACATAAATACATATTAATAAGGTGTGATCCTGTGTGCTGAACAGGGACCCCACTCAGGAATTCTGCGGCTTAAGAGCTGCAGCACTGATTTTCAGTGGTTCCCGTGTTCCCAAATGACGCCTATAGTGGCAGAAAATTAAAAATATGAATAAATTAAAATAGATACCTATACACATATATACACTACATAAATATCAAAACAAAACAAAATTCATCAAAAGAAATAATAATAATATGATTTATTAATAAATAAGTTAAATATTAATATACCTAAGGATAACAGAAAATAGCAGTATAAAATTAGAAAAATAACCAACGGGCAAACAAAGCGGGCGAAGCCGTGGGCTGTGAGCTAGTATTATTATATGAGATAAATTTTACCTTTTGTTTTTGATCACAAATTCCTACAAGATAATGTAAGGCATATTTAATTTCAACTTAAAGAGTTGCGACCTTTTTCTATTAAAAAGTTCGCATTTAATTTTGAATGAATTCCCAACAAAGCAAACACTTTACAATAATTAATTAAAAAGCTTTGGCCTGCGGCTTTTCTCTCAAGTCAAAAAAGTTTGTATACGTATAGGCTTGTATAGGTCATCTGTTTGCGTATTAAAGGTCAAAGTTTCTTCTGTAATTATTTCATCAATAACCGTATTATAAAATAGTGTCTATTCTATTAGTGTTATAAAAAGGAATATAAGCACAGTATTACAATAATGGTAATACTGTGATATAAGTTTGTAGAAAGTAATATCAAAAATTACTAAATGTAGGGACACACGTATATACAATACTAGCGACCCGCCCCGGCTTCGCACGGGTGCAATGGCGGCCGGCCGGTACCGCCGCAAACGCTACGTCTCGCAATTTTTAAATCTGTAATATCTTCGAAAATATTCACTTAAATCATACGGTGTAAAGGGCCATATAGATCTATATTAAATGAACAATGTATTCAAGGTATTTAATTGGTTAAGAATTAATGCTGTATTGGTTAAAATCGCTTCGAAAATAATCCATTATTTGTCGTAAAAAGTAAATGACAAAAAAAAGTTATTGTGTGTTATCCATAAGAGATAGACATATACCATCGCGGACTTTTCTGTAGACCTTTTCAATGTGTACAATACTTAGTACATTATTTTGATAAAACTCGTAGGGTTCAGCCTGCGTTTGCAATATAAGCGGAAAAAATGTAATTATTTACGACATCACATTAGAAACCTCAAAAATAACAGTACTTCTCCACTATTTAATGGATGTTATTATACATATAAACCTTCCTCTTGAATCACTCTATCTATTAAAAAAAACCGCATCAAAATCCGTTGCGTAGTTTCAAAGATTTAAGCGTACAAAGGGACATAGGGATATAGGGACATAGGGACATAGGGACAGGGAAAGCGACTTTGTTTTATACTATGTAGTGATGCTGATCAAAGCTTTTTGTATATGTACGTGTCCACATTGTTTCCCTGACACTTTTTACTTTGTAATTTACTAGCGACCCGACCCGGCTTCGCACGGGTTCAATGCTGATACTAAATACACTACAGAAAAATTGTGAACGTTGTATAGGTATAAAAATATAGCGGCCCGCTCCGGCCTCCGGCATCGCACGGGTATAAAATACATAGCCGGGCGGCCGCAAACGCTACGTCCCGCAATTTTTAAATCTGTAATATCTTCGAAAATATTCACTTAAATCATACGGTGTAAAGGGCCATATATATCTATATTAAATAAACAATGTATCCATGGTATTTAATTGGTTACGGATTAATGCTGTATTGGTTAAAATCGCTTCGAAAATTAGCCATTATTTGTCGTAAAAAGTAAATGACAAAAAAAAGTTATTGTGGGTTATCCATAAGAGATAGACATATACCATCGCGGACTTTTCTGTAGACCTTTTCAATGTGTATAATACTTAGTACATTATTTTGATAAAACTCGTAGGGTTCAGCCTGCGTTTGCAATGTAAGCGGAATAAATGTAATTTTTTACGACATCACATTAGAAACCTCAAAAATAACAGTACTTTTCCACTACTTAATGGATCTTATTATACATATAAACCTTCCTCTTGAATCACTCTATCTATTAAAAAAAACCGCATCAAAATCCGTTGCGTAGTTTCAAAGATTTAAGCGTACAAAGGGACATAGGGACATAGGGACATAGGGACAGGGAAAGCGACTTTGTTTTATACTATGTAGTGATTCAGTAGCGCTTAAATGTTAACCTAAGTCATAAGTTTGTGAAAAGGATTAAAAGTATAATGAAATAAGGCTTTTTATTTCAAGACCTTGGATTAATAAGTGCTACTAAACAAATATTGAAAATACTTTCGCTGATAGAAAGCTGCTTTTAGTGTTATGGGTTTTATTTCATACGTTTTTGTCTATTTTTTTATCCTTCTGAAAGAAATTTTTTAAGAAGCTTATGTTTAAAAATTACCTGAATATATTTATAGAAAATGTAGACAAATTACATTTTAAATGTCACTTATAAATAGACAAAAAACATATCATTAGCCATAACTTTGTATTATATCAATTAAATGAACCTACATACTATTTGTGCCAAAGTCGTGGAACCTTTTATTGAAAAAGTATTTTTGCTTTTTCACGAATAACTTTATATTCGTTCTTGTGTTCACTGAATAATATCAAAATACGCTCCCACGGAGAATTAAATATGAAATTTCACCTGGATTTTTCAAATATTACGATCGCAAACGAATTTATTCTCTTACGCTTATAATTTATTAAATAATTCTATAAAAATAAAAATATTCAGCGATGGATAGCTCTTTCGATACGAATTTGTTCTCGTATCATTCGTTGATTTTAAGCAATTATGAATTCCGTATTCATTTATATGAATATTCTATTTAAAAATTTCAAAATATTATACTTTAGATCTTCGTAAAAAAAAAATCAATAAAAAAGACGTGTGGCACTCGGGGACTGCCGCGGTAAAGCTATTGCATGCTATGCCTTCAAGCCACACCTCCGCGCCCGTCGGAGTGGGGAGCGTGAGATTTTTTCGTTACTACATTTCTGGATTCGGTCCCCGCGCTCAAGGCCCGCGATAGTAGCTATGCAATAGCTTAAAAATAACCTGCTTAAATGTTTTGTAGAGAAATTATTTGACTAAAATTTTAAATGCTTGTATTCTTTTAATAAGATTATGTCGTAAGTACATCGTATTTGACAATAAGAGAAAGGAAAGCTTTGTAGATCCATTTAAATAAATGGCTTATATAAAGAAGACTTTAGAAAGTCTGTATCTTCTTATATATAAAATTCTCGTGTCACAATGTTAGTCTGCATACTCCTCCGAAACGGGTGGACCGATTCTCATGAAATTTTCTGTGCATATCGGGTAAGTCTGAGAATCGGCCAACATCTATTTTTCATATGTACCACGGGCGAAGCCGGGGCGGGCCGCTAGTATATATATATAACAAACTGTTGTCAAATCAGATCATCCATTTCAAAATACACACGTTTACAGAACCTTTATATAAAAACACTAGCTGTGCCCTGCGGTTTTACCCGGGTTTCTCCGCTCCTGTTGGTCTTAGCGTGATATCGCCTACAGCCTTCCTCGATAAATGGGCTATCCAACACCGATAGAATTTTTCAAATCGGACCTTCCTGAGATTAGCGCGTTCAAACAGTTCAACAGCGAAAAGTTGGCAGAAAAAATAAACCGAAACAAACATATCAGACGG
>CAJQZN010039718.1:0-25420 GCA_907164685.1 Colias eurytheme
TAAATAAACAAAAATAATAATTAATAAATAATTATTAAAAAAAAATTTTGAGGCGTGCACTTTTGGATTTTCCAAACTATTTGTAATATAGTACTGAAATATTATGTAACCGGAAGTACTAATACTGATTGTCACATATATGTATAAATCTGTGTATAAATCAGATGAGTGACATAATATCTTATTTTATCATCCATACTAATATTATAAATGCGAAAGTAACTCTGTCTGTCTGTCTGTTACTCGCCTAAACTACTGAACCAATTTGCATGAAATTTGGTATGGAGATATTTTGATACCCGAGAAAGGACATAGGTTACCTTTTATTGCGAAATATGTACCATGGGCGAAGCCGGGGCGGACCACTAGTTGTCTATAAAGTAATTTATAAGTTTATATGATGAATCGAATATTAGATTGAAATTGAAAAGTAACTTTAAAAAAAATAATTGTAACAATCGTTATTACTTTACCAAAAACGAAAAGATCTCGCAACACAACATACCTGAAAAAAGAAACATTTGCATATTAGATTAGCAAAATGATAAAATAACAACTCTTTATAATAAATAGGTAAGATAGACGTTTAGTGAGATTCTAGTAATTTTATACTAGAATCTCACTAAACGTAACGTAGTAATTTTATTATGAAGAAAATGTAATTTTTTGGTAGTAAACCAAAAAATTACATTTTCTTCAGTTATTTTGATAGAAGAACAATTGCACTCATTACTCGTAATTTCGTTTAAAACTTCAGCAGACTTGAATTTTAAATTAAAATTATAGCCGAATTGAAAGGCTTTAAATCGAATGAAAGCGAAACTCCGGGAGGTATTTAGATTGGATACAATTTTCAATCAACCCCGTGCTTTCGTTGGAACAAATAACAAATACTTGGCTAAGGCTCAGAGAGGCTTTATTGAATATTTTTAATATCAATTTTTAATAAAATATAATATATATAGGTTTTACATCAATACTGAGAAACTTTCCAAAAATCTGTTACCAGTTACAACTATCACATTCAAGAATACAACTTATAATCTATACTCTATCTATCTCTATAATATAAAAATGAATCCCAAAATGTGTTGGTAAGCGCATAACTTGAGAACGGCTGAACCGATTTCGTTAATTCTTTTTTTATTATATTCCTTTAAGTACGAGGATGGTTCTTACGTAGAGAAAACGTAAATATGTACCACGGGCGAAGCCGGGGCGGACCGCTAGTACTATAATATTATAAAGCTGAAGAGTTTGTTTGAAAGCGCTAATCTCAGGAACTACTGGTCCGATTTAAAAAATTCTTTCAGTGTTAGATAGCCCATTTATCGAAGAAGGCTATAGGCTATACATCATCATGCTAAGATGAACAGAAGCGGAGCAATGCAAGGCGCAGCTAATTAAATATATTTTCATTCATTCATTAATTTAAAGTTCAAAACATAACAAACCCTATGTTATAATACAACACAAACAATAATAACATTATAAATGCAACTAAAGTTACATGGCACAAAAATGCATTGCATATTAACCGTAAACTACACGAAATTAACAATACACTCAAAATATGTCGTAACGCTATTTACGCATTACGCAAACAGTAGTCTCAAATTCCCCAACACATGACCATTATTATATTCAATTAAAGCTGCGAACACACAAAAGAAACCCATGCCTTTTAAAGAACTTTTATCCGTAAAGGGGATCGAGCAAAAACACGGTGGGAAACTGATTCCTGACCTATTGAGTCGGAAACCTTAACCGCATTAATTAAACAACATTATAATATACTTAATGAGAAAAAATTATGGTAGTGGTCACTTTTATTAGGCGAATTTACTAAGATTTTTTTATACTAAAAGTGAAAACTAGTCTATCGTTAGTAATGGTAAAATGTAGAGTCGAATTATTTATTGACCCGCAATAAAAACGTAAAAAAACTTATAGAGAAATTTAGTTACGACAGCTTTTTATGGCTGAAAGATTTTCCAAATCAGTCGAGTAGTTTTTCAGTCTTTACAAACGAACCGATAAATATACTTCTTTCATTTGAATACATGATTACTTACTACCATTGTTATATAGATGTTATTTTTTAATGTATCATTATCGCGTAACACGAACATAAAAAAAACTACTAAAAATCGTGTTTAAAATGAAACATCCGCAAATTTGTAGTCACGTTTAAAATATGAATGGACTTTGTATCGTTAATTTTCGCCGACGATAATAATAGCACTGTAAACAGTTTTATCATCAATGAACGTTTCAATTCCTAACTATGTAACACTATCCAACAAAGAGCAGCTACTTACAACTCTGTCTTCAAGGAATCATTCTCAGTACCTACATCGTAACCTGACCCTATGTTTACTGAATGTCACATTGTATCACAACATTGCATTGCACGCTATCCATTGCTCTGTCAAGACTCGTGTAATTGGATTACGCTGATTCCCAGAGAGCAGTGTATCCTGCTCATAACGGTAATTCAATTTTATATGGTCATTAGTCCAAGTCTATGCTAGGTGAGTTGAAACGAGGTATTTCCCTTCTCGCAAAATATAGGACAGTTCTGAGACGTACTTGGATATTATGTTTCAGAACAGTCATAATTTTATATGAGCAATTAAGTCACCCTAGTTCCTTTAATAACCACAACGTAGGTACACTGACACTAAAGACGATGTTTTGTTTCAAACATGTCTCATTAGGTGACTAGCTTTGATCTAGGTTGGATCTAGGTATTTTATGTCTTCGGTTGAACCTTGGTACATTTTTTATAATGAGAGTTTTACTTAAATACCTTTTGGTCAAAAAAGTTTGAAAATTATAAGCATTGTTCGCTTTTTACAAAGTTTTTATTTCAAGAGAAATAGATTCGGTCGACCCAGCAAATATTTATATTTTATTAGTAAAATATTGCGAAGGAACTGCTTACCGACTAGCCGCTAGAAAGTCAATAGATTAATTAATCTACTATAATCACATGACAATGCAATCTACATTTTGTACAAACTTGTTACTTTTCGGGCAGCATCTAGAATGTTTCTATCTTGAAAACTATGTGCCCTTTCCCGGTCAGCGTGGTGCAGGTGACCCTGACATATCGCAAACAATCCCCGATCCAAACATTGGTTACATCGTGAGGAATACGAGTCGTGAAATACGTACAATCAACTGCAATATACATACTTATAGAATACATGTGTGATGTTACCACACTTCGAATTATATGCAAATACTTTCAGTATAGAAATGATATAAGATTTTTATATCCTTGGGATAAATTGATTATATATCGGTACAATTTACTCCAAATAAATTGAAAATATTACAGAGTTATGTTGACGGGAAAATGAATTTATCCGGATATTTGAAAATGGTGATAAAACCAACAAGCCGTGGAAAGGCCTCACAAAGTTGGATATTCAATAAAAATTTGATCCATACAATTCGCGTAGGTGGAAATCCGTTGCAAATATCATAAAATCTGAGCGAACATAATTGTACTACGTTTTATCAAATTATCAATAACGTTATTGAATTTTCAACAAATATCAATAGGTACTTGATGTCGAGCCGATTTTCCGAATAACAACATAATTATTATACATTTTTTACCTGTTATATGATGTATCATGACAACCAAACCCCCACAGTCTATGAACTTTGAAACATATTTTGTGCCCTTAATAATAAATACGGTACAAACCTTCCGTCCTTTTTGATACATCCATCCAAAAGCGTGTTAAATATTATAACATCTGAGATAATACAAGCGTTATAGAGTTCAATCGATTAAGATACAAAGTAGTGTATCGTACGTGCGTAAAATAGTATAGCTCTGTTTTGTACGTTATTTATAATCACCATGCTTATAACACATACCATCACACATCGGATAACAATAGATTTTCATAAACAAAGCCACCATTGAACGTTCCTGTTTACAACTTTGAATACTCTATAAAGCTATACATTGAGCTACTTGAAAACAATATCGTGGTTGTTATTAACCATATTTTGAAAAACTTGTGCATCGTTTGTAGAAGCTGTTGTAGATACTAATTATGGTAAATAAACTATAGATTTCAATCATAAAAATTTAACAAACGACTCTATATTATGTTCATGTTTGTATTTAATATGATTGGGGTTTTTATATCTTCAAAATTATAATTTACATCTGCTTTAGGTTATACATAAATGTAAATTATTCATTACTAGCTGCGCTCCGCGGTTTCACCCGCGTGGCTCCGCTCCTGTTGGTCTTAACGTGATGATATAGCCTTCCTAGATGAATGGGCTATCTAACACTGAAATAATTTTTCAAATCGGACCAGTAGTTCCTGAGAATAGAGCGTTCAAACAAACAAACAACTTCAGCTTTTTTTTTTCAGCTTTATAATATTATAATATATAGTTATAGATAGTTATAGGTAGTAAATGAGGGCGCCGTCTATGAGTTTTATATTCATAATACTTTTACATTCTTATATAACAGGTAACTCAATATACCTAACATTTAACCGAAGGTAAAACTAAGTTAGCTTCCCAAGTTTCTCTTCACTGTTAAAACTTTTACTAGCAAGTATTGAAATCATTCAGGAAGAAACGTATGAAAACAGTTTTCCATTCAATACACTATGGGCAACCTTTCAGAACTTTTAAAGAAAATATATCAACTATCCACCTTATATACCGAGTTTGTATAATGTTTTCTTTAGTATATTTGTAACTACTAACATAGATATAGTGTTGATGGAGCTTTTGTAATACTTTTTATTTGTTACACACTGAATTTGAACTTAGATTAATGAACATTAAAATTATAAGTACATTATTTAGAATGTAAATATTATGAATACCGTTTATCCATCAAAAATCAGGATCATATTATGAGATTAAAAAAAAATAATTAAGCTCAAATCGCAGGATTGTGTTAAATTAATGATCTTTTCGAAGTCCGCTCAATACAACTTATTAAAAAGCCTGACGCGAAGTGTAATTTCGTAGATTAACTGAAAAATATATTTCATACATAAAAGCCGGTTATGAATGCGCCAGGGGAAAATTACGCAGAGATGAACATTGGGCACAGTAGCGGCGCAGAGACTTAATGTGGGCAAGGAACATATCTCGAGGCCCGCGGGGTTCTCGAGGCCCGCGAGGCACTCTGGTGGTGTTCATTTAGTTTAAAGTTCAAAGCGTTTAGCGTTTGAGGCTATACTATTAACACATTCCTCGCTACACATCCTTGCACATTATTGGTAGAAGAGCACCCTTAGAAGGGGGTGTTAGAAGTATTTCATTTTATAGATATTTTTTCTAAATTAGATTCTCATATTATCTGTTATCCCGCACTTACCCAGCGTGCTGACCATAATAGGGGGCTTGTGTCCCTGCAGTGGGAACGTACCTAATATATGAGCTGATGATGATGATTAGCATAAACCGTCAACTGTTTTTTTATTAAAAAAAACACAGATAATATAATGCTTTATAAGGTAAAACTGGCTTTTAGATTTTTAATACTTTTTCACATTTATTTGCGGCTGCGGAGCGCGGGGCCCTTAGTCCCATGACCCGTGAGGACTCACGCCGGATCTGTGCATGCAAATCAGTATTCGTACCTGTCTCAAGAATGCTCCCTTTTATCGTATTCCCGGTATAAGTTAGTGTAAGTTGTTAATATTTTATACATGCTGGGGCGGGAGTTGAAATATAACGGTAGAGTAAACGATATGGAGTGCCGTGTTTTTCACGGCGGGACAAAATCGAGTTATATTTTTACGTCGAGCTGTTTATAAGCCTTGAAACGTCCCTTTATGATTTTGTTTCGTATGCTTCTTGAAATTATTATGTGTTTTTGTTTGGGATGCTTTACGATTGTAATTTTAATATAGACAGGTATAAATGTGCGTAAGAATGACTTCAGTCAATCTTATTTAATAGTCAATAAGTGAACTAATTATTAAATGAATATAAGTTTATGTTTGTTTATAAAGTACCTACACAACTAAAATTTCGAACAATGTGAATTGTCATAGCTAAGCCATTTCTTACAATTAAACATAAACAACTTCCATCACACAAACAAATATAAAGTATGTTACTATTAAAGAACCTTTAGACATTTCTTCACAGCATGTTTCACACCAAACTTTAAACCGTATACAATTTAAAGTTTAAACGCCTCACAATAAGTTTAAACGCACGTCAAAAGCTGCGCCTCTCAGGAACCAACTCCTGATTTCCACTCGAAGTATTCTGAACGTCATCAAGCATATCCACTTTCTCATCTCCAAGAAACAATTATGGGGAGACCGAAATCGAATCCGAAAGCGGTTTATCGAGTTGCTTCGAGTTTTCTCTGCCTTTAAAGGCGTTACATGTGTGGTTAAAAATAGATGTATATTTAATTAAAAGGCAATTCATTAATGTTTAATGTGTAACTTGAATCATAAATGATATCAAAGATTTATGCAATGTTCTAATACTGAACACTGAATACGTTTCGTTTACACTAAAAGATCACGGAACAATGCTCTTGCTCTAGCTCTAGCTCTATGTTCGTTTGGTGTAAATGTACCGTAAGGAAACTAAATAAATTTTCAATAACGTTATTTGTTCGACTGTCAATAAACATCAATCTTGTACAGAAAATATATTTTATCTACTATTGATTTACCCTAGTTTTTATGTTCAAAACTTCGAACTCTACAAAATAATTTTCGATCTTTTTTTATTGCGACTTATAACAATAGTAAACAGGCAGTAAGGATATTAAACACAAATAGAAAACTCACTGTTGTTACATGATAACATGATTATATGATTCAAGACTATCGTACGGTTTTTCTTTGAATAAATGATTATACGATTAGAACTTCCTTAAACGGATTTTAAATAATCAAGTCTCTCCTTATATAGTTTTCCGGCATACAAGATATAATACAAATTACAATTATTAATTACAAATATAAATGAGTTGAAGGTATAATTTAAATTGCTCTTTAAGATTTTCCTGAAATAGATTTATAGAATTAAAAATTCAATTCTAACTCCAGCATTTATTTATAGAAGTAGCCTTTATAAATAGGACTCTTGAATCGTAAAATGATTCAAGAATTTTCAAAGCAACTGAAATTCAAGATAGCACTTTCATATAATTCAACGAACATTTAATAGAATGTTAGACCAGTTTGTACTACGATAGCATGAAACCTAAGAAATAAATCATACAACTTCGAACAGCAAAACAATATTAATACAAGAAGCACCCCAACATTTAGAAGATATTACGGTTTCCATTACGAAGTGTTAAGTCGAAATATGGCGAAATGGAAATGTAGGGTCAGCACCCTCTAGGGCTTTCCCACTAAAGTTATGTTACTACATTAATATTGAATTGATTAATATGGAAATTGATGTATTACACCTTACTATTATATTAAATGCTAGGCATAAAATAAACTTAGTTTTAGTATAACATTGTAATGAAATTATACACGTATTATGAATGCCGTTGATCTCTCGTAAGGATTAAGCATTTAAGATCTTAAATCAGAAGATTGATATTAATTTTAGAAGATAATTTCTTTTTTTTGTTCCAAAAAATTATACATCTAAACACTTTTTATGTGAATAAAAAAAGCGATTTTTGTATTACATTCAGATTTTTCCCTTTGGGACTAACATTTGATAACAAAACAAATACGACGGTTAACTACCCGCAGTTAATACTACAATGGCTACGAAGGGTCCACATTAAATGGTGATTGATGGTCCATCGAGGCCATATCGATTGGCCTCCGATAAACATGCATTACTTTAATTAGGGAAAAATTAACAGCAACTGTTTTCTATTAACGCTCTATTGATTGATGAATTTGTGTTACGTAACAGTATTGGTTGTTGAGGTAATAAACATTGTTTACATTGTTTTATTAAGGTTAATAACTAAGTATTTATTAAATAAGAAATGTACATTATTTATAATAAGCCTTTACTCTTTAATTACTCTTATATGTGACACATAAGTAAAAAAAACGTCCACGATCTTTATTAAATGCAAAATGAAATATGCTTCGTTATTAGCGATAGGTAACTACTATTCCTATTTGTAATGTAAATTTTAAACACAACAGAATATCAACAACGTAAACAATTTCCTATATCCTTTATCATACAAGTGTTTATTATTTATCTTCGTAACATTTATATTGAAATTCCTTTCAAGTAAATCATTAAAATGCGTAATAAGTTCCAACACGCGCGACATTCCCCTATTGCATATAAATGTAATCAGTTTACTAAAGTAATAGTACTGTATTAGCATAGTCTACAAGTTCATTTTACAATTATACGTTGATAAAAACATTTCATTAACATATACATAGGTACTTAGCAATGAAATAGTACCTGAATAAAAGTAGCTTATATATTCTACGTTAAATAATATAATATGTGTGTGTATGTATGTACATTTTCGGTCCAATTAGCTAAGCAGTTTTTGCGTGACTAAGCAACAAATTCTCAGGCACTTAAATAATGGCAATCTCGTAACAGGACCGTACAATAAAATAGGTACTCGTTATACTTTCCGAATAAACAACGTACCTTATCATATAAAATTTTGTATGATTTTGATTATTTCTTACTACCTTTGCTACTGCAGTCGAGGTCAAAGAAAAACCCTTTCCCGTGACATTTGCGGCATAAAATCTATCCTATGTCCTTTATGAAGCTATTTCTGTGTCAAATTTCATCCAAATCATTGGTTGAAGCGTGAAGAAGAGGCATACAGAGTTATTTTTAATAAATTTATAATATAAGTCAAAATTACATACAACCTCAAGTTAGTTTATCCTTCCCATTGCGCATCTAGCAGATAGCAAAAACAGAATTCCATACAAATTGTTGCTGACATGATAATTACGTTACTTTCATATCTCGTTCTATCGGCAGCATGCCCATTCAACAATGTAGGTCGTTCTAAAGCCACTGGAAGGTTCTAGAACTTATGTGGGAATTTACATAATGAATATATCATCTTAGTAGCGAAAACCTTTGGGATTGGAGTACTCAGTGTTATTGCTTACGAGCTCATTAGAATAAGTGTATAAGTACATACTGTACATTTTATAAATAGGATGGATTCATGATTCAATGGGCTGTCAAGAAAATTTCACGAAAACATGGATACATTTGAATATTACTTTGAAATATTATTGTAAGATTTTTGTTTTATTAATCGTAGAATAACTACACTATAGTAAGGACTTTAATCCTTACTAGTAATTTATTCTCAAAGTTTTTAGAGACAAAGGAATTCTTCGTTACTAATAGTTGTTTGCAAAGATGTCAGGACGAGATTTTTTTTTTTGTAGAGAAAATAATTAGCCAAATAATTGTGACTAAACCGTTAACACCTAGAAGGAATAAAACGGAAAAGTTTTAATTATACCTAGAAACAGAGTGGGTGTGGCTGCCCCCATTCTACGTTTGTACGTGAACAATTATGAACAAGGCTACAAAATAAAGATAAAAAGTAAAAACTCCTTTGTTGTCAACTGTTGCGCATTAAAATAATATACTGCACTTCGCGGTTGTAAAGATAGTAAAACTAAAAACATACAGCGTAGGTCGAGGGCTCAATTAGCTTTAATGTGTGGAATATTGTAATTTGTAATGTTGCTTTCTTTTTTCGGAAATTTTTATTTTATGCTAGTTTAAAAAGATATATTAAATACATGGATATAATAAGCACTGTAAAGAACTAAAAACATACAGCGAAGGTCGAGGGCTCCATTAAAGAGGTTTAATGTGTGGAATATTGTAATGTTGCTTTCTTTTTTTGGACTTTATATTAGTTTATCTCATGTAAATTATATATTTTTGAACTCTGACTTAATTAATCTTTTATCTTTTTATAACTCCTGCCATATAATTACATACAATATTCAAATTGTCATAAAATAAATCTGGACCAAAACCTATAAAAATGAATAATAATATGCATATTTATTTATCAATATTCAACAAGACACAAAACCACTCAGAACATCTGTCTGGGTGAACTCAATTTATATTTTATTGCCTATAAAATCATGTCACTTTTATTTTCATAGTAAAAGAAAAAGGCTTGGTCATAACTGTTATGGTAACTTTATTTATGAAAGAGATATTTATTTCTTTATATTTTATTATTTACAATAACGCAAGATTTTTGAAGTGAAACTTCTTTAGGCGCGTTGACAGTAAAATTTCAAGGTCGCATCATGGCAATACCGTCACGTCATTGAGTAATGCGACGATATTGGTATTTTTTAATCTGGCTATAGAAGTATCACTTCTGACACTGTGCTCGGCACACACGCTCTTTAAAATTAGCAGGAATTGCTCCTTAGCGAGAAAACATAGTTAGAATCGCCTTGATAGGGCATAAAAATAGCTGTTATTTATTTGAAGTACGTGCCTAAGAATTCTTATGACTGGCCAACTAACTTTGAACTTACTAGGTTCGTATAAAATGTGGGACATTGACACTGTAGCTTATAGTAAATATTAATTTATTGCTAGTTACATGGAATCACTTTCACCTTACCTACATTCGTGTCATACGAGTATGTCATTGAACTAGTACTGGTTTGATCGAAAACGATTAAATATCAATGAAAGTTTGGTTTAAAAAAGCCTTTGTAATATCGTATATTTTTCCTGTTCGTAATTCGTAAATATACCTACATGTCTAAAAAGTTATGGCTCTTTGACAGTATCAGAAATGAAGCAAAGGTTAGGTAACTAACTGTAAATATTCTAAGGAAAAAGAGTCATTGAAATAAACGTAAGATTGGTGAGTACATGAACCATTAATTTCAAATATAAATGATGCTATCTCAAAATTGTTTTTTACTGAATTATGATTGAAATTGAAATTTTAAATAATAGATAACATCATTATATTTCCCCTAATAGCGCTAGCATATTAGAAAGAGCAATAAAACCTTCTCCAGTATATTAACCTTGTGTTAAAATGGCCGACGAGCCAGGAAGCGATGTCAGCTGGCCACATGTAGGTTAATACTTACTGAAGACGGCCGATAACATGTTTATCGTACTCTATCATATTAACCTAATTCTTTATCGCTGAGAAACAATTAGTTGACGTGTTTTTTGTTTATCGACCTTTTGAGTTTACACTGGTGACTTCTTAAGTTCTTACTTGGTGTTTTTGTAGTTAGGTTTATTGTGTCATAGGGTCTAGGGATTATGTGTTGAATATATTCATTTAATCTGATATAATCTAGTTTGTATTTATATACACATAGAAACAAAGGTTTTGTTAATATAGTAGAGATATATGTTTAGAGACTTTTGAGTAACTATTTATTATATACTTACGTAGGTATAGGAAAATCTTTCATTTTATACAAAAAAAGGAAACATGTTATTTGGTAACTAATGGCGTCCCTGTTAATTATGATTTATGAGGTAACCTATTTATTATTTATCATCAAACTTATTGGCGTATTCTCGAACTCGGTTTTAAAACGGTTTCGTAATACCTATTCAAGCTAGGTCCTTATAAGACCTATACCAATGACCTAAGACTTATATCACTTCTCATCGATGAAAATAGCAACCTAATTAAGGCTAGTGGAGAATGTCGCAACGTTGCTTTCCCGTATTAGTTCTTACGTGTTTGTGCACACGCCCTTATCAGCTTGAGCCGTTCGACCGATAGCAGTGCACTTGCGACACAGAACAATAGCACAAAGGAATATGCAATTGTTTTGTAATTATTGAACGTGAAGATTCTTAATAGAATTCATATAGTTGCAAATATATTAAGTCGGTAGAGTAATGTTGAAATTCATTTCTTTTCAATAATGGTGTAAGTGTAACTATTGATCAATCAATGTTTATTATAAATCAGAAACGCACATTTCTACATATTATGTGTGTTATTATTGTATTGCCATTTTGAAAATATACCAGATATTACTGCAATTGCTCCTTATTTACAAATAATTTCCTTCTAACAGGATGATCTAACAGGAAGACTTTTCACAAAATATTCAATTATTTTCACCCAAGTTTCAAAATTTTATTCAATTCATTCAAAGTCTAAATCATAGCCAATAAACAGATATCTAGCTAGCTAATATACCGTATTATAAAACACAATCATACGCGACTTATCAACAAAATATATAAATAACTAACAGCTGTTTTTACAATTGTTTCCAGTGAAGCGATGAACGATGTCGTTTTCAAGGTTTTGGCAAGGAAATCTGGTCACCTCGTCGAGGTAAATAAACAGTTTTCCATTTTTAACTACGGTACTGAAGATATATGACTAATCGCCATGCCTTCATGGTTTTCTATATGTGTGGGTAACATCATTTGAGTTTTGGAGCAAGAAGACAGAAATATGCTGGAAATAAAAAACTATTCAGTCGTTAGATTTCAAGACTTTTATTAATAACTTCATTATAGGACAATTGTGTAGATTCACAAACATAAGTTTTAATTATGAAAAATTATTAAGTCTTTTTAATGTAGATATTTCCGCCATATTCCTTCAGAGATTTTAAATATTGTGCCCATTGCATTGTTCACATAAAATATGGTCAAGCTTAACCGTTTAAATATGCCACCCTTATCTTAATCGCAGGGCATACAGTCGTATGAGTCATGGACCATGGTACTAAGGTTGTGCAGTGTGCACCCGTCTTGCCTTAATATGCACTAAGCTGTTTACTTTTTATGGTCTATGCCTGCATTGACATAAATCTGGATTAAGTGCATCCTTCTCGGGTAACGGTTAATGTGAAGATACGCTACTTTACAGTATGTGGCATTTGCATATGAGGTTTTGAGTAAATGATGATAAATAAGAGACAATGAGTACTTCTTTGTAGAGACATTTTATGTTGTGATGTTTTGGGATGGTGTTGTTCTTTCTATTGCAACCTTATAATTTTTATATATTTTTATGTGTTGTGTTGTCTGTAACTAATATTTGTTCTTTGTCAGGTTATACAGCTCCATGTAAGAAAATGAGTCTTTGAGTAAATAAAAAGTAAATCATCTCAACCGTGATTTTTCCTCAGCACAGAGCACGCTTAACATGAGCATTAACTTAAACTGACCATCCGTTCAAAACTTGACATTGGCAGAATCCGTCCTCACTGGGATCGGGAGTTACCATTTGAAAAAAGAAGAAGAAGAAGATTTTTTTTAAGTCAGAAATTATTGTTTTGTGTGTGGTCGTATTTTTAAGTTTAATCATGAGTTTACCCCAAATATTAAGCGATTAAAATATGACCGCATGACAATGTGTTACTAATTAAGTACCTAATATCTACCTACACATAGAATAATTAAAAAAAGCCACATTTAAAAACAACTTTTATCGGACTGTTATTACAAACATTAATCAATAAAACAATAGAAATACAACATACCAATCAAAACTAACCTAAAAACTTTTCATTAAACATTTCGCCAGCATCACGGTGAAGACCTTAATACAGCATACAGTTATAAACATTAATTATAATATTAATCAAAGCCCAGTTACTAGATTTAATTTATTTAGCCTCAATACACTTTTTGCCTGAAGGTAATTCAGTTGCAGAATATGCAAGTTAATTAAAACGTTGGAAATTAAATTGAAAAAGACGGGGATAGCTTATACCTTTGCATTTGTTAATTCATTTATATTTTAACGCTTTTATGTGACGTTTTAAACGTGAGGTGCATATAATTTTGTTTGCATTTTTTTCAGAATAAAATGCTTCTATTTTAAGGATAATTCGTTGAAGTTTCACCTCATAGCAGTAGAATGTAGATAATATGAAAGAGTAATGGTAAAAACAGCTTCAGGTATCTATTGCTAGTCGAAAATAAACATCTACCTACCTACTCTACATAAGAAATAAAAAAACTTCAACTTATCAGTCTTGTTTTCGGCCCATTTAGTTACTCGTAAGACTATGATTAATTCTACTTACTGCATATTTAGTATTGTATAGTATTATGTTATCTTTGGTATTGCGAATATGACTGATTCAGCAATACACAGAAATATGAAACCGCTAAATATGACACATTTGGGCAGCTTTATGACATTAAAGACACTTTCTAGAAGATTCCAGGAACAATGCGGTAGGTAGAGCCTAGAGGTATAATGTGTCTTTATTTGTAATCTTATTACAAAGTGCTGAAGCCACTTTTAATAATATAATACTAAAATACTCTTAATTTGTTCTATAATACTCGATTTATAGGAAAGGTTTAGATTGATATTTCTCCGTAAAGAAAAATTTACTTCCTCACAAATTTACCAATTAATACAATATAAAGAAGACTCCATTTTACATATTATATAATGCACATAATATGCACTTGCATAAACTAAAAGTAATACCACCGCGACCGCGGTCATTACAAGTAAATTATGTTAATAAATCCACATATCGTTATGCAATATATAAAAGGTCACGCGAACGGTTCGCATCTTTCTCTTTTCGCGAACCAAGATTAATATTTAAAAACGAAAGTACTCGAAAGTTCGCTTTTACTACAACGTACAATTAAATATTTAACCTTCGGCTAAAATCATTTCGTAGTATGAAAACTTATAGCTATTTGTTTAAAAGTTATTCTGCTTTCAATTTAGACTCAAATATTTAATTTACAATATATACATAATATGTAAGAAAATTACAGAAATTCAAACTCAAACTTTAATGTATTCAACTGGACTTGTGCTTATTGTATTTTGAATCACGATGAAATTTCGCAAAGTAGAGACGGCAAGAAACTCTACAGTTGCTCTTATTTCATCTAGCCACATCTTGAAAAAAGGGATGATGTGGCTTCTTAATTCCTATTCAAATACATGTCTTCGTAATAACTTGTTTTAATATAAATATTATCTCCATGTTTCATACTATTATTACAGTACCTTAAATAAATTGTGTTTTGTTAACGCTTATAGAGATCGATGGATAGATTTTTCGTGATTAAATAGCGATTAACTAGTAATTATTGCGAACCAAGGTCTTCTCAATAAAGTGTACTCAGTTCAGCGTTCATTTACTTAACAAATACATAATTTACTGATTACTTCGCAAGTAAGATGTAAGCTGGGGCCGTATTATCACCTCTTATTCCCAGTCAGTTAACGCCCGCGCCGTGAATTGAACTGACTGGAAAATTCATATAATACCATAATTAACCATGGCTGATTATTGCGTTCATAATATGAATTTGCCAGTCAGTTCATTTCACGGCGTAATCTGTCTGGAATTAAGAGGTCATAATACGGCCCCTGTACTAAAAGAGCAAAGATACAACATTAAACTACCTTCGAAACCTACCTTTCGTATGTCATACTTTTATTAAAAGCTCTACCACATACGAATCACCGTATACATTCAATAAACATAAAGGGTAATATGTTAACTATTATGTTAATCCTCAATACGATAGCTGATATGGTTTATCTACTAATTGTTCATACATTTCACTATTACGCACGCGCCGGTTGAATGCAATGAAATCGAAAACGAGGCGCCTGCGCAGGGCTGCACAATCGTGATGTAAATGGATATTGTGATTGTAATTCGTTTTAATTATGGTTTTGCACGCAATATTCTATGATTATAAAACAGGATATTTATTTCATTGTAGTTTTTAACCTAATGATAACTATCTATTAAAATTTAAGATCGAAAGATGAAGGTTTGGAAGGAAAATTATGGTTTATATCCATCTTTTGCAATGCATAAAATGACGTGTGCCGAAATAAAACCAAAATTTCATAGTTCTGAAACCTAACCTTAACTCTAAAATAATATTATCTAAATTATAAATTAGCATTGCTCTTATAATGTAGAGCAATGCTGATAGCAGTAGATGTATTATTATTATCGTTCATGGTATATGATTATAATATTATAGGCGTATACACGTTGAAACAATCAGTCGTAAAAGCCGTATTTGCATTGCATGCGGACCCAAAAGGATGTTGGTATATCTCTTAAACAAACACGCATGAAAAAATATTTCAATTATATCCAAAAAAAAGTTTTGGCAGAAATAAAAACCTTAACCTTACATGATAATAAATAAATAAAAAATATAATAAAACCTTAACCTTTGATCGTTATTGTATAAATAAAAAGTAAGTTAATATAAAAATAAAATCTCGATAACCCTGACCGCGACTATTGGCGCGTAAAGATGCTAAGCCAGTGTCGGCTCGGCATCGATAGGTATTCGCTTCTGAGAATATCGCCCGTGAAAATCACTTTATCTGCACTTTCTCGTTTATTGTTTTTTTTATGTAATACTCCGTTATTGATTACTGTACCGCGATGAGTAGCTAGTGCATCGAATGCAATTAATTGTTAAACGTCACAAAAAATGCTAATTACCATAAAAACTTTTTTTCTGTATCTTTTTCGTGTAGCGGAACTTTACAGATATTAAAAACTGGCAAAAATATGTCACAACATCTAAATCTGAATTCTAATCGGATTTTATATTTATCTGTAACAGCAATTCATCTGTAAGAAATGAAGAAATAACTTGCAGGTTTCCTATGAAATTAAACTGAAAAAAGGCTTATTAAATGATTTTTCTATGAATTTTTTTTTTCATTCATTCAGTGGTAAAATCAAGGAACTATGTAGTACATACTTAACTTGAATACATCATCTATAGAAAGCAACCTTTTAAGGTTACGTAGCTTATTAATTGTATTATCTCAATAAACACAATTGGCTTACAAATTGTGAACGAGTTTTTTTTTTAAATTATGATATTATCTACTTTAGCGGCGATGATGTCAAGATAATAACTTTATAGGGCTTCGAATGTAATATGCTACAATATTATAAAGAGGCTTGTTACATAAATAACGGCTTATATAATCTTAAATCTTATAAAATACTAAAAGAATAATCGACATTTCCTTATCAAGGGACAAATAACGCGATAAATTGAAATCACACATTGGTACAATAGTAATAGTAGTAAGTATGTAAGTAAACCCAAAATTTCATGAATGTATTAGATACCTATCCTACATTTTATAAACTACTTGATTTTTACGTTCACGTCAATCAATTCAATGTGTTTCAACACATTCCCCTTTATACAATACATATTATATTCAATATCTTATTATATTTTAGTGAAGCGTGATAACTGAAAAATTCTTCCTTACTTTAAATCCTTGTGAAAAAATTGTACACACATTTAGGGCAGAATATTTCACAAGTTAGGAGTTAGAAGCAGTAACGCGGTCACCGATGCCACACTGGGGAAATGCATTGCTGTCAGAACAAAATATTTGGTGTATTTGCCCTCGTAACTACCTACTTGGAACTTGTGCGAACTTTTAACATATTACATTGCCTTGTTTCTTATTATTTTGTCTGTGCTCTTTATATAGAGCCTAGAGGAATGTCAATGTACACAATGTCTCATGGAAACACGTATTTTTGTTGTTCAATAATTTAAATCGGCGTCCCGGATATTTGTTATTATATCGATTTTAAATAACAAAAATGTGTAATAGAAATACACATTATCAAACCGAAATGTTTACAAGCCAAAAGAGATTTGTGCATGATCAAATAAATGGATCCAATAATTTGGCGCCAAGCCAAGGTCTAAAAGGTTAGTGATGATTTAAATCGTAATTCGTTAATCTGAATTAATGCTCAAACTAATCAATATGAGCTTATATGAGAGATATTATACTGTTTTACGCCTTTACCGAATAGAATAGAATATTATGTTTAGTAATTATTATTATACGTTAATAGATAGATCTTTTTGAAGTGAAACTTCTTTAGGCGTGTTACCGTCACGTCATGGAGTAAGGCGACGATTTTGGTATCTTTGAATCTCGCCGATGAAGTTTCTGTTCTTTTAGAATATTATTAATATTCTACCACATACAAATGCATGTTTAAACTTCTTTAGGTATGTGTATAATATAAATCAATCGCTAAATGTGTTGGTAAGCACAAAGCTCGAGAACGGCTGAACCGATTTCGTTAATTCTGTTTTTATAATACTCCTTGAAGTACGAGGATGGTTCTATGTAGAAATAACGTAAACATGTACCACGGGCGAAGCTGAGGCGGACCGCTAGTTTTCAATAAATATTGCAGAAAAATAAATAAGATTGAATACTTATTTATTTTAAAACCCTTAACTCTCGATAACAATTCTTATTTAAACGTTTAAATAATATAAATCACGGGTGAAAACTGAAACCTCGATAGCTCTATCTAATACTTTGTGTGTTTAGTTTACAAGTTACGTAAACTCTTCCAAGAAAATGTACAGGAATCTTCCATACATCATACTCCAGTAAAAGTGGCTCAATCAAAGCTTGCCCTAAATGAAGTACATAGGGAATTGTTTACACCTTTTTATTGGAGATAATTTTAGACACGCATCCGCTCGCGGGCGTCGACTATAATTAGATGTTCATGATGTTAAAAACCCTAGGTCTTGGTATATTTATACTGTATGAAAAATTCTTTAGAAATAAATTAATATATTTATAGTTGTAGAGCAATATTGAAATAGTAATAGGTAATAATATGTGAGGTAGAATTTTATAACGTAAAACATATTATGTAAGAGCTCTTAATAGATTCTAATCCAATTATAATTCTCATTTGAATAAAGATTTTCGCATGATACTTTTCAAAGAATAGAACATGTTTTAAAAATGTGATTGTTTTGTATTATTATAATATTGTTTTATATTTTTTGTACACATGGCTTATTAGAGCATCTTTAAAATATAAATATTTTTGTCTAAAACAATGGCTCTTAAAAAATTTCGTAAAACCAAGATTTGAAACTATAAATAAAAGCTTTTACTCTAAAAGCTAAGTTTTATGTCACAGCATAAAAACTCTTTGAGTTATCACCTTTTTAAAAGAAAATGTATGATGCAAACTGTGGATGTAAAGAAAAGCTTTCTGTAAAAGAACAACCAGTCTTAGATTTTATTCTTTAAATATTTATTTTTATTCTTAATATTAATAGTTGAAAAAATAATACAAAGAAATACATGTACATTCTATTCAAAATACTTCTATAAATCTACCTCTTGTGAAATAAATATTATTCGATAACAAAACCTTCAATTAATAACTTACACAATTTCTTCTTTTACACAATTTTTTTTGTCGTAAAAAAATAAAGCTTCTTTCAAAATCTTTTATAGGCTTAAAAATTAAAAACAAATCTTACGAATGAAATCTCGTAACATGAAATTTCATACAATTTACAGCGATGCAACATATAGATACATGTACTTAATAGAGTCCACACATGGTAAATAGTTGGCAGGTCTAACAGATAAAAGCAGATGTCTCGTCCAGATTGTCAAGTGCTTGCCAACTTGTTCAAATGTATTTGTGAATCAGCTGTTTTGTACATTCACAGAATTACAATGGAAACTTGTTTGAACTTCCTATAACCCTTTTAGGTTAGTGATATAGGAGGGGACATAGAATGGAGGGATTAATTTTATTATAATATGTCTTTAATATATTAAATATTTATAAATTAAAGATTTTAACGGATTTTAAACGCGATTTATTCATTATATTATTATCCCGACGTTTCGCACCGTGTCCGCGACCACGGCCCACGCTCGCTGCTAAGTGTTAAAATTTTTAATTTCGAAATTATTAATTTATTATTATTTTATTATACTCGCGTAAAGTTAAACACTAGAAAATGCTATATTAAATAATATTATCTAGATTTTCTACTTTTATCATAGTTTGATGCACCTGGCATGTAATCAACTAATTTTTACGAGGTGGAAGCTTTCAAAACATCGCATAAATAAAGGCGATAAAACTTCTTATACACTAGATTTCATAAAATATAAAAGGTATATGATACAATATAAATTGTTGACTTGGGATTAGGGTATATTCCACTAAAAGTCCGAAATACATTTTTGTGCCAGAAAATCTCAAAGCTTATTAAATTGTACTCAGCCCTTATCAAATAGGGATCTAATAGAAAAATAACGATAAGTCAAACAAAATTTAATATATTTTTTCTTATTTGACCAAGCTCCGTCATGACTGAGTACACATTGTGTATTTATCTAAGATATCAATATTTTTATTGATAACTTTGACGAATAACCCATACCTAAGCGTGCACGTCCATAATCTCATAAAGAATTTGAACCTTATATTCTTGGTTTTAGGACATTAATTTAATAAACACTTTGTGGTAAATAAGACCCTATGCATTTTTTTGAAGTTTTTTTTTTTTTTGTAAATATGTAAAGAAATTACACGTAGATATGTTTTCATGATAAGATACGAATAATGCAATTCCATAATACATTTATGTTTATTCTATTGATAACAAGAACCTACTTATACCACCTTATACGCAATTTTTTAAGTAACTGATAAAAATGAAAATCTTACTCTACCTTCTAATCCGTCGCATGTTTATTTTAATTCGCATTTTTGTGTTCTTTTGTTAATAAAATTTCATTCCCAAGTTTTCAAACCCGAAATTATTCTGAGTATAACCGAAATTATTCTGAATATAACATTATCTACTTTCCCCTTATATTTATCTTATATATAAAAATGAATCGCAAAATGTGTTGGTAAGCGCATAACTCGAGAACGGCTGAACCGATTTCGATCATTCTTTTTTTATTATATTCCTTGAAGTACGAGGATGGTTTTTATGTAGAGAAAACGTAAATATTATGTACCACGGGCGAAGCCGGGGCGGACCGCTAGTATAATATAAATATAAGGGGAAAGTAGATGATCCTTTACTGCATTGCTTTTTCATTCCCTTAAAAGATTGGGATATATTTAATTATTACTCGTAGCGTGGAAAACAGACTATGCAATGGACAGAAAAAAGACCATGTGTGCCGAACACACGTGTCAGATGTGAAACTTCTTTCGATAGATAGATACCAAAATCGTCGCCTAACTCTATGACGTGACGGTATTGCCATGACGCGAACTTTGTAACTTTACTATCTACCCCCTAACCAAGTTTCACTTGAAAAAATGTATATGGTTAAACCATTTCAATGTATGTACATATTATATTTGATAAGTAACATCACGTGAGAACAATCACACGAGGCGATAAATATATCGCACATACGTATCACTATATCTGTACATGCATATTACGATTATAATATAATGACGATATTAAACAACCCAAAAGTCAATGACACGAAACAATAACTTGTATTTCAAAACGATTGCTAACTTTGATACATTTTGAATGTTTGTTTTATTTTGTATGAATATACAAAAGAAAACACGTTTGTTTAATATTGATTTTAACTCGATAGTGGATACCTAATAGCTATATAAACTTTATAAAATTTGCACGTAATGCATAATTTGCATTAACACCACAAAGATATCGATAAAGATTTTATCAAGATAATAAATATGTGTAGAAGTTATGAACAGAGAATGTTCTTTCTACCAATACCTACTTATAATCATCCTCCACATTATTTGTTACACAAAAACTGAAACTTATTTCTAGATTTCCTGTATTCTTACTGTATTTTATCACGTATTGTCCCTAAGTTTATTTATTGTGTCCTACCCTTTATCTATACCCTGTTTCGTTTTGAAGGAAAGAAGTTTCCTACTTCTGGATTAGTAATCTTAAAACGAGTTTCCAATACAGAGTGAAGCATTAGTCCTTTCAGCTTTATTTGGGCTCACAAAGGCTGCTGCGATCGAATCTCTCGAACGTTCTCAAGTCAGGATAATACGCGAGTTATTTGTTATTCAAGTCGAATTTTAGTGAGCTTAAGGGTGACGCCAGATACGAGGGCTGTACACGATTTATTACTCGAACTACTATCTCGAGGAATATTTATTTCATGCTATTTTTATTATGTGCGAAACGTTCCTAGTCTCTAGATCTGGATCGGTGATCATTGTGTCATGAGTCTGTGTAGTTTTAATATTATTTATTCTTGTTCTGTTTTTTTATACAGCTATTGATACTAGATAGTACAGAATTGTGCATTGATAGTACCTATAGACAAAAAGCGTAATGAATTCCCATACGTGAAGATGATAAAACACTATGGTGGTATTATGTAACTTCTAAAAGAGGTGTATACCGTATAGAATGTTATCCTACATGAAAAATATTCTTTAAAAATAATACAGTTCAAAGGTCTTTCGCCTCACGCACGTAACATGTGGTAAGGCCTTAAGATCGCCTTAAGTTTAGATTAACGGGCATCGGGAGGCTTACGCGCTGAATTATAGATGCATTTGCTTACACTCAAGGCTTAACAAGATTTTCGCTCACATCCCAATGTAAATGTGTCCCTTATTCTCAATTACATGTAATCGTATGCTAAGGCTTTCGTTTCGAAAAGTAATGAATAGTAAGTGCTGAATTAAGGAGGATTTTGAGGAAATATCTTTATCAGCCCGATCAAGGTCTCACGTATGAAGTTTCAAGTTAGTCATAATCTCATAGACACGTAGATCCTTCTAAAAAATTTCATCTATGCGTTAATGCGGTTTGGTGAATGGAGATTTGCGAACTAAATATTCATATTGGTTTTGCCTTAGGCGCTTGTAGAGCACCATTTGCAAAAGATACATTTTGATGAATTGGATAATTCTTGGATGATAAGGATACTAATTATGATAGTGTAAGCATTCAACAATTATATTGCATTATTTTAAATAGCTATAACACGAGCACACTTCTGTAATTTAAAGAAAATTACAATTAACGTTTATAAAGCTACTATATAGCCCACGGCTCTACTTGTGCAGACTTCATGTTATCGCGCTCTAACCCTTTAAAAGTTTAATCTCCTATTTCATCCCAGTTCAAACTAAGTTTTATTTTTACGACTAAATCTAGCCACTGTACTTTGCCTCAATTATATACCAAAATTTATCGAAATTTATTTCAGGTTAGATTTTACCAAAATTTATTTCTGATCAGAGTAAAACGGTTTTCGCAAATTGGTATGCATAAAACATCATCTAATAAGAGCTTTTAAACTCGTGAAGCATAAAAATTAAAACATTTAACAAGTAAAAGCTAAAAGCATAAAACAAATGGACATTGTGAGGGTTTATTCAAGCGTAGCGATGCAATTTTCATGGAACGCAAAGGAGAAAGTAATTAGGTGGTAATGCTATTAATAGCTGAATTTAAAGCAGTCTGCTAATGTCATTGTGATGTTAAATATGTACTATATTTGTGAAATTTCATGTTTCATTGTCTATGTCACAATACGGTTTATTAATTCTTCCTTGTCAATTATATACACGTGTTGGTTTGTAGTGTTTTCCGACATTGTGTTGAACTAATTAATGTATATCCTGAAATTTTATACTGAGTAACTAACTATTCTGATTATTTAAATCGACAAATGCAAGTATAGTTATAAAAATCAGCCTTATAGGTGTCCAATTAGTTTAATTCGGCTATAGGTGTGTATTAATTAAAAAGAAGCTGTTAATTAAAAATATTATCTATAAGTTTTCAGCAAGTTAATGTTCTTACACAATGACAATGCATTTTGCCTAATCAATTTTCAGAGATTTTCTCCTGTCTTTCTATATCTATATTTTACTATTATAAAGCTGATGAGTTTGTTTGAACTCGCTAATCTCAGGAACCAATGGTCTGATTTCAAAAATTATTTCGGTGTTAGATAGCCTTTTTATCGAGGAAGGGGAAGGCTATAGACTCTATATTATTATCATTATCACGATATGACCAACAGAACCGCGGGGCACAGCTAGTAAATTATAATATCAAATGAATTTTTTACCGAAAGAAGTATAAGGAAACATTTAAATATTACATTCTATAACATTTAATTGAAATCTGTAACATCGTGAAAGCGGAACGAATATCACTTTCACGTTAATATTAAATATTATACAAATAATCATGAAACGAAATATCTATCTCGGAATGTAATCTATTCATTATTGTTCAATTGCGAATAAAACGAATTGAAACGCGTATTTGCAATTATATACAAGCAGTTTTTAATTACATACATTTGTAGTATGTGTGTATATTTGTTTATTTCGTTTAATATTTGGAATCGCTGGACCAATTTTGTCGCGTTTTTCAGATTGATCCAAACTTCAATTAGGTACAGTAATTAGTAATGTTTTACCTATATGACAACCTATATAAAGTGGCGTTGATAATGTTAATTTAAATAATAAACATGATTTTCAAAGTAAACCAACTCCCTTACTTTTAGAAATTATGAGAGGTACTTTCGCATTTCCCATGGAAATAGCTATTCGCATCGCAAAAACATGGTGACCGTTAAGCGTTAAATTTCCTTTGTTTTCTTCCAATTTCGGTTTTTACAAGTTTTTTTTTATTAACATAGACGGTAGGTAAGTAGGTAAATTAGTATGAAATTTAATAGAAATAGTTTCAAATTTGTTACATTATATATGCGTATTTTTTATTAAACATTTCAAAATGTAGATAAGTATCTTTTAAAAGCAGCTACAATATTTCCCACAAAACCACGATCTATGACGTCACAATCCTCCAATTTAGTAAATCCTTTTGCATATTTATCATCCAGATAACTTCTAATAGATGCCATCATTCCATTACCTAACAGTAATCTTGGGTAACAAAAAAATATGACGGCATTAAATTCGAGCCTTGGAGCGTTTTGACAGGCGACAAAAAACCACATCATTGTTACACCCACATATACGTACTGGTTATTATGTACTATTTGAACCATTACATATATGGAATATTTTTTATTATAATATGTAAATAGGTATTTTATTTATAAAGAAACACCAGTTTCTCAAATAAACTAAAACAGATTTTTCTAAGATTTTTTTTTAATTTAAGATGGTTTATGCGCTCTTACATATTCGATTAAGAAATCTTTAATCTCGCGTAAAAACACAAAAACAATAAAACGTAGAGCAATTCGTCAACTACAATATTTAAAAAAGTTTCAATAAAATATTGTAATCATATAAATGTTAAATAAGCTAAAAAGAAACTCTATGTATAATATTTATTTATTTCAAGTGCAAGGACTCCGTATGTGCTAATCGAGGAGCCGTGACGAAATAATGAATTTTTCAGTGTATCTATGTTATTTGAGTATGTTTATGATTTCTCAATCCTCAATACATTCGCTTACCTACCTACTGGTAATATGCAATTTGAACTTATAATATCAATAATTTAGATTCTAATACAATACAGAGAAATTGTTTGCTCTATGATTTTTTTTTTTGTGTGTTGATTTATTGCTATGTAAGCTATGCTATCGGGACTTAATATT